>JAVQJS010019089.1:0-11387 GCA_036024795.1 Galaxias rostratus | reverse complement strand
AGGCATTCTTCACTAACTGGGTCATGCTCTTTTGAGGTAGACGGTAGACTCTAGACAGGGAAGGATTTGGGAAAGAGGACCAACAGGATAGATTAAAGTTGTGGAAAGAGGTCAGGAGGCTGGGAAAACAAACTCATTATATTAAAGGGGACTTTCCTTGTACTAGTTCCTTGTATAGTACTAAGACAATTTTATGTTTAAAGCATTGGGATTCTGACTGTATGTCGGCTGGGATAGGCTGCATAGGATAAGCGGCATAGCTAATGGAACTAATGGAAGGCTGTTGTATATAGTTTGCATCATGACAGATTAATCTTGTTGTCCAGGAATATTAATTTAATTAGTATAAAAAAAGTATCCACCCAAAAACAACAACTTATTGCCCTATAGAAATTATTATATGATAATATCTAAAAGCTGACTTCCAGAGAATCCTTCAGCCAATTACATTATTGATTTTAACAACCAATAAGCAACTGTGTTGTTTATCAGATGCTGGAGATGTTTGAGAAGGATGACACAGACATGCAGAGTTCCAGCCCAGACTTTGTCCCCACAGCCCAATATGAGTCTCTAAGGAAGGAGTTTGAAGCTCTGCAGGAGCGCTACTTCCAGACCCAGGCTTCAACGGAGTCCTCCAGCATGGTGGAAGATGATGGGTATGCTTCATCACCAGCTCAACCTTATGTCAAAGATAATAATACATTGACTCTTTCAATAACTGCATCGTTCCTGTAAGAAGGCGTGTTCCCCTGACTTGAGTTGTTATTGCTCCAAATATAAGCATTGCATGTGACTATAGTCACACTTTCTACAAGTACAATATTATACAGATTAACCCAATTATTGATACCTTGAATGGATACCCAGTTATCAATACTTGATAAGTCTGCGTGTATAATTATTTGCTACGCTTGATCTCTGTCCTCTCCTGAATGGATTGTTTTTGTGTGTTTCTTTGCAGATGTGAGGGGAATCTCCAGAGTGCTGGGGAAGGGGAGAGCGTGGGGGGGCTACGGGGAAGGCTGCGTGGGCTGGAGGAGCAGCTGGCCTCCTCCCGGGCTGAGATGGAGGAGCTCAGAGAACAGGTGCGCCTCGGGGTTTTCTCCGTGGAGCAGGCTGCCGGGACGGACGGCGAGAGCCCCGAGGTCTCCGCCGGGGACGCGGGGGCGAGCCAGGAGGCAGAGCAGCTGAGAGAGCGAGTGAAGGAGCTGGAGGCGGAGCTGGAGGCGGGGAGGAAGGCGAAAGGGGAGGGCCGGGACCCGGGGGTCGACGGGGACACGGTGGAACAGCTGAGGGGGAAGGTGGAGGACCTTCGGACGGCCTTGAGGGAGAGCGAGTCCGGGGAGCGCGCCGTCGGGGAAGGCAGCGAGGAGGTCAGGGGCCTGCGGGAGAAGGTGAGCGAACTGGAGGCGGCCCTGGAGCGGAGCAGGGAGTCGGAGGAAGGCGAGGGAGAGAGGAGAGTGGAGGGGGACGGGGAGGGGGAGGTGGTGCGGCGGTTGCAGGAGCGTCTGGGCCAGTTGGAAGGGGAGCTGGGGCAGTGCGTGCCTCGCGCGGAGCTGGAGGAGCTGCGAGTGTCCCTGGGGCTGCAGTGTGAGCAGCTGGCCCGGGAGAGAGCCGAGGCCTCCGCGAGGCTCAACGAGGCCCTGCTGGAGCTGGAGAGACTGAGGCCTCCTACTGACAAAGACGGAGATGAGGACGAGGAGGAAGAACGATCTGAGGGGTCTGAGCCCTCCATCGCTTCAGGTCAGTGCTGTAGTTGTTGACGAGCCTCTATTCAACGCCATTGGAGTTTCTACCTGTAAATCTCTTGCAGTTGTTAAAGTGATTGGATGAACGAATGCATTATGACGTTAATGGCTTCACAATCTTTGTTAGAAATTTTGTTTGTTCTCATGTTCTTATGTTTACTGCGGTATCGGAGACTTGTTAAATTTTCAACTTCTTTGGCTGCATATTGGCAGGCTGTTGTGTATGTCATTTGTTTCAAGTGTGCGTTGCCAATTGATTCATGCCAATCTCACACCAGAAAGCGATAACTGCTACAACAGTATATAGACTTAACACTTTTTTTTACAAGTGGAAATCTGACTACCTCCTCTTGACTCCCTACAGCTGTTGTGTTAATCTAGCACTAATGGAGTGCTGTCTGTATGAAGATGTCAGTCTGCCAATCACTAGACTGTAACAAGAGGGAGCCAATCTTAAGTTCCTTCTCTAAATCTACTGGTGCTCCTTATTTAAAAGGGGGAATTAAAACTGATACTACATGCTGTTGGTGTCACTTTTGTAAAGAAAGTTTGACTTGCTATCAACTCGATGCACTACATACAGTATCCGATATGGTTAGCGAACCGCTGTGCGTTAGCCACGGACAGCAAGGTGTTGGTAGTGGCCAGGAAAGAGCCCGCTAATGTTTTGTACTGTGTAGGTGCCGAGCGAGAAAGCGGTGCTCTGGAGTCCAAGGATGCAATGCCCCTTTCCAAACACAAAGAGGCGCTGTCAGCCTTGTCGGACCAGCTTTCCCAGACAATCCAGCAGCTGCAGGAGGAGAAGGCGCTGCACCGTCAGGCCCAGGAGGAGACTACCAGACTCCAGGCCCAGCTCCAGAGCATGCAGCAGGACCTAATACCCAGAGAGGAGCACGACAAAGTCAAGGTCAGCCCTGCAGTCTGCATAATGATACACATTACAAACAAACAGTTTTAGCTGTTTATTAATTGCAGTTAAAGGACATATGACAAATGTCAGGGTTGGAGTTACATCAAGCAGCGTTGTTATTTTAGGGTGCGTTTAAGTTGTGGGGTTCTGGTTGTGGATTCAGGCAGAGTTACAGTGCACCCTGCTGGCCAGCGAGAGCAGTGCAGCAGCAGCTCGGGAGGCCCTGAGTGACAAGGAGGCCGAGCTGAGGGAGCTGAAGTCCCAGAAGGCCGCAGAGCAGGGCCTGATCTCCAAGGAGGAACACGAGGCACAGCGCCTCTCTCTGAAGGCCGAGATCAACGCCCTCTCCGCCCGCTTTAACGACCTCACACGCAAACATGAAAAGACTTGTACGGAGGTACGGGATATGGTTTTCTGCTTCTGGGCTGTTTATTACATATCAAATATCAAACATATGATATGATATGCCTATTACACATCAAACACTGAATACTTTATCTTAGGAACCAGTGTTTTTACAGTTTTACCTTTTAAGAGTCTAACATTCAAAATAGTATTTGTCAAACATTTTAAATGATATGAATATATTGGATGTCCTATGGATTTTCTCCTTGATCTCTTGACACCTTTAAGTGCAGGTTTGTACACCAGCTGAGATTCTTCAGATGCTCTGAATATTAAAACCACTGGTCTTTGGGTGTCCTCCCTTTCAAGGTGTTCCAGGTGCAGAGAGAAGCGCTGTTCAACAAGTCTGAGCGTCAGGCAGCAGAGGACCAGCTGACCAAGGTGCAGCAACAGCTAGTCGACCTGCAGGCCCAGTCCAGCCACATCCAGGAGTTACACAAAGACATCCAGGAGTCTAAGGGCCTGGTCAAAGAAAAAGACCGCAAGGTATGATATGAGACCATTTAAAGAGCAGAGATTATTTACAAATGGCAAACATTTTTTGTTGTTAGCACTGTAAACATTGTCCTAATTTATTTATTTATTATCATTATTTTTTTTTTTTACAAGTAAACACTTTTGATTGTAAAAACTATTCCTTGCCATGCAGTGCCCCTTCCTGTCACTTTATTCCAACGCTAACTAAACAACTTCCTAATTTCAACAACTAATACCAACCTAGTAGTAGTAGTAGTAGTAGCAGCAGCAGCAGCAGGCGCCGCCGCAGCAGCAGTAGTATTTAACAAGTAGATATCTATGTTGATTTCCATCTGTCTTGGCCATATGGTATTCTAGATCACAGAGTTGTCCAAGGAGGTGTTTCGTCTGAAGGAGGCTCTGGGTGCCCTGACTCCTCCCATGGGTTTCACCTCCTCTTCCTCCTCTTCTTCACCGCCTCACCATGGAAACCCCGGCCAACAAGTAGCGCTGCAGAACAGAGTGTCTGCACTCTCACAGCAACTCCAGGTGAGCGCATTTTCGTCACAGATTGTGACAAGTTCAGAGTTTTTAAGGACATGCGCTGTTGATCTCAGCCTTCCCTGTAATACGAAACGTTTTTTAAACTGTCTTTGTTATGATCGGCTCAAGTGGCTATAACAAAGGGGAGAGACACCATGAGGGAACGATTAACAGAAGTAACTTTATTAATCAAACATCAAACAAACATTAGCTTATTTAATTATGGGGTGTGAGTGTCCGTAATGTCAGTGGTGCCTTGTTCAGTGTGTTCAGATAATGATTAAGATTAACTAAAAATGCCAGGTCTGCCAGCCACAGAGGGTCACTCAGTCCATGAAGAGGTCGGCCCTGTTCATCACTTCACCCAGCTGGACAGTCTCGGCACACAGTGCGTCTTGGTGGATGAAATACAGTGCATCCTAACAGCCTCACATCCGTTCTCTTTTCACTTGGCGCACACCCGTCGCTCACCCGTCATGGCCACAACTCCATCCGTTGTTATTCCACAGAGCTTGTCCCATTTAGGACTTTTCAACTGCCTCTGACATGGGTGAAAAAATATCTCTACCCGTCATTGTGCCTTTTAGGCTCATCATATCAAGCAGTTCCTCCGTACAGCGATCATCAACTCCCCGTAATAAAATGAACAGCTGCGCGATGTCTATGGCATCTGTGCCCTCATAACATGCTATTGATTGAAAATCAAAAGCGCACGCTTTGTCTCTCAGCTGAAGTCTCAAGTTAGCTGACGAGTCCTAGATTCTCACTGCTGTATTTCAGGATAAGGTCAAGTCGTTGGAATCCTGCACTTTTTCCGGGCACATAATTTCTGTGACTTTGAGGCGTTGCTTTACGAAATCACCGTCTGAGAACGGACTCTTTCATCACAGAGTTGATCTCAAGCTTCTTGTGCGGGCCATATTCAATTATGTTTTCCGAAGTTGCTGCGGGCCAATAAAATCTGGACCGCAGGCTGCAGTTGGGACCCGCTTGACAAGTTGTCAACAACTAAGCGGCTGAATGATGGTGTATGTATGAGTGTAGGCATGGAAGGGTCCATGAAAGCATAAAGTAACACAAGGCATAAACACACACAACCCAAAACAGGTGCCGGGAAGGAGGAGCAGAGGGGGTTGAGTCCTCTATGCCTGCGGCTTGAATAGCCCATGACCCCTGACCCCCCACCAGGTGTTCCAGACAAAGGCAATCAGGGAAACCATCGACCCAGATGACACCAGGGGTCATCACACCATCACACCGTGTCAACCAACCAGTTCTTAGCTAAAGGTAGCTAGCCGGTGGTAAAGTGGCATTTTTTATTTTATTTTTTTCAGGATTGGGAACGGAAGCATAAGCATGTGGTGGCTGTGTACCGGACTCACCTGCTGGCTGCTGTTCAGGTTAGTCTCATGGTCTGGCTGGGTGCGTTACGGGGGTGGCTCGAGGCATACACACTGTTCTATTCATCGATTCAATGCGCGCCTTTGAGGTCTTTGTTTTCCCTTCAGGGGCGTATGGACGAGGAGGTCCAAGGCCTCTTACTGCAGATCCTTAGCATGTCTCAGAAAGAGAAGGGCAACGGAAATCAATACTGAGGACTAAAGATATTGTGAGAGGTCATGTGAACATTGTGAGACTGATACTCTGTCTGTGAAGCAACACACTTAAATCTGTGTGACCAATAATATCTCGTTCTACAGTGCTCTAAAACGATATGTCTTGCGATAGTTGCATGCAGTTGTAAGCATTGAGTGCATACTACATTTTGCCTTTAAAGTACTGGTATAGAAGTTATCGAGAAAAGTGGTGAAAGTATTGCATTCTTTCAAAAACAAACAAAGAAGTCCATAACAAAATGGATATTTTTCAGATTTACAATTATGTATTTACCGTTACAACTGTGAGGCACACTGAGGAATTTTGTATGGTATTCTTATAATAAAGAAAAAACTAAAATGTTTATTGTAGTCACCATAAGACTGAACTCCATCATAGTAAAATGAAAACACCAATCTTACTTTTTGTATTTTGTTGTTTTTTGAAAATCAGGGACACCGTGTTCCAGGAGTACATGTAATGTACAGCAATTTCTTTTAACTTTTGTTTTTACTTCTCAACTCTCTTTTGCACTCATTATAAACTCAATAACCCACTGGAACAGAAACATTGTGCACTTCAATGTATATTTTATTGACAAATTATTTTAAGTGTAAGAAAGAGGGGAAGATACGAGAAAGTCCTGAGGAATCGAAAGAGGTGATTTGGAAGATGGTTTTAAGAGAGTCTCTTTAGGGACATTGCTAAAGTAATTAAGACTTGGAGTGGCAACCAACGTAACCCTTTATACATACACTTCAGTAGAGCTGTTTAAAGGAAAAGCTTGTTGTCTAAACCTCTTGCATCTTCTCACATCAGTCCATCGAGAAAATGGCAGGCAGACTTTATTTTTAGTATCAAGCCATGCTTTTTAACAACCTGCATGGATTTTTAAACTCCCACTTGTTCAACGATCAGTGAACTGTGAGGTATCGAACAGGAAGCACATTCAATGACGTTTACAGATTAGGGTAACTTAATACGCGTTGGAGGGCCAGTTGGATATCGGCCTGATGTCGGTAGGCCCAACTTGGCCTCGCCAACAAAACAGCAGCACGGAACTCAATTCACAACCTTATGTCACCAAAAACAGATGAAAGGAAAGTTTGGTATGGCAAGCATTGCACACATTTCCTGTATCAGCATGCCATGAACACACGTTACACACCACAATGTGTGGTCTCTGCAGCATTGGAAAATGTTTAACTGGAGTAAATGCGGTTGTCTGTGTCAAGGCAACCCACTAACTGTTAAGGCACTGAACTTTGATAGTTGTAGGGATGTTATGTTGCTGTTGTTGCATTTATGTTGTAGTGGAGTCTTAACAAATATTATAACAACCATTACACAGCACTGGAGGATTTCTTCGCAAGAAGTGGTCAACATTAACACGACTGTACATCAATACACAGCATGGGGATACAAAAGTAATATTCTATGAATATGCATGAAGAATTGAGCCAACTCAGTTCATTTAATAAGACAAAACTGGACATATGGATAAATATATGCCTACATGATATTGTCAGCTAGTGTGTGCTGCTCCATGTGTGGTATTCCCTTCCGGGTGTCCTCTATGGCCATGTGTTTTTGATGATTGTTTGACAAACTCAGGGTTAAACTGTGGGGTGAACCATGATATGGCTGGGTATCCTTTGTGAGTATTGACATGAACACAATGGCAAAATAACTTGTTTTCTCTTTTTCTGTAATGGTCATCTGAGGGATTATCAATTATAGTACAAAATATCTTTTTGTTGTTCTGCCAATGTTCACATTATGTTGACTGAAAGGCGAGAGTGAGTTCTACTGGAACCACTAAGCACTTCTGCACACACAGACAGGAAGTGCATCACTCACTCGCAGCACATCGGTCTTGCAGAAGTTCTCCTTTGACCTTTGACCTCGACATCACGTGTTCCACGTGATGTCGACACTTTGGGTCCAAGACGGTCTTGTTTAGCTTAATGTTGACATGCTGAGTTGTAGAGGAGGTGGAAGATGGACAGTTGCTATGAGCTACCGGAGACCACCGGGTAGCCACAGGAAGTACCTGAACCGAGGGAGCCACCTGTGTCCCTCGGTCACACAGGCATCGGGGGATAAGGCATGGGTCTGTCTGTGGCTTGCACGGACACGTAGTCATTTACCATATGTCCTGGTAAATAACCGTAACAGTAAAATGCTGTAACTATTGAAATCCTAAGCTAAAAGAGTGTACCTCTCGAATCAAAGACATTCGTTAAACCAGCTTTGGGTTCTTACCCTTCTAAACAGGCGTGTCTGTATGGCTTTGTTTTGAGCGTCACATTTTCCTTCGAACCACCTGCTTCAGGTGGAGCTCGCTCTCCGCAGCTACGATGGGCAGTTCATTCTTGAGGTGGTAGGCGATCAAGTGGCTGATGCTCTCGAAGAGCATGTCTTTGGTGCGAACCTGGCATAGTAAAGAGAAAGAGTCATGTGCCCTATGTGGAAACACTTCACAAACAGAAGGAACTGGAGACCTGAACTCGAAAAAAAAAAAAAAATATTCAAATCAAAAGCAGAGAAAAGAGGAATAGGTGGATTGGGATCAGTATTTGTAAAGTGCTTATTGTCAGATGTATATTTTAGCGAACGCCCGAAATCCTGACTCACCACTCCCTCGGGGTCGACCAGCAGCAAGTGTTTGGGCAGGCCACAGTGCATTCCTGTCAAGACATACTGGCCCGGGTTGGTGGCACTATCCCGAACGAGAAAGTCCCCATCGCGGACCAGCAGTTTCTCAGCGTCCCGTCGGCTCATGCGGCCGTGGTACCAGGCCTCCCTGCGGAGCTGCTCCTCTGTGGGGGCCACGGGGGCGCGGCGCCGTGGGGGGCTGGGCCACAGGTCCTCCAACACAACCACTCCAGCCCCAGAGGCCCCACCAGTCCCTGGGGCCACGGTGCCTCCGGCCTCGTGAAGCTTCAGGGCATCCTCAAAGGGTCCTGGGGGAAGGCCGTTGGAAGTGTGAGGTATCACACACACACACACACACACACTGTGTAACCACAGAACGTGCAGTATTAAGGTGTTGGACAATGAGTGTGAATGAGACTCACTCATGTCAAATATGTCCTTCTTGGGGCTCTCAGGCGCCCGGGATCCTCTCTTTGATTCGGCCCCGGGGACTTGCAGCTCCAGTGAGTCTATAGTCTGGGTGTTGACGTAGAGATGCTCCTCATAGTCCCTGCTACCTGGAGGCTGGCTGTCTGCACGCAGATACCCGTCTGATGTCAGACCTAACGATTTATTTATTTTCAAATACAGATTTTTGCTAGATGTTATCTTGACTTTTTACATTCACTGCCATTGGGTTTCATGAATGAAGAAAATTGCTCAAATGCAGTACCACATTTAACCACCAGATGTCCCACCTGAGTTGCCATTGCTCTCAGTGTCCCAGTGAAGCTCATAGCAAAGCTGGCCAGGGGGATATGATGATGTCTCTCTTCGAGCTGGAGAACCCATCTTCGAATCAGAGATAGTGTTACTCTTGCTATCACCATTCATTTGAGAGCATACTCAATACTCTCGTATATTACACTGTCTAATGGTACTTTGATGCCCTGCTGAAACCTACATCGTACTTCATCATACAGACAGCAGGGGAGAAAGCCCTTACATAGCGAACACATGCTTCTACCTCTAATCTCTCTCCTGCTGGCCATTACGGACGAGGCACGGTTATTGAGTTCCGTGCCACGAGCAAAGCTCCATGTAAACAATATGGGTTTGGGTAACATTCAAGGCCAGCGGAGGTTATCAATCCTTTATTTGAGGAAACAAACAAAGACGTTTGACAAAGAACACGAGGCTCACCTGGGCGGTCTTACCCTGCGGCTGGGTGTGCACATGACCCAGCGGGGCCACGCAGGACCTCAGCCTCGAGTCCACCACTCCCCCGAAGGGAGGCTCCTTCCCTGGGATGCTGTTGTAGTAGTCATGCTCCGAGGAGTCCTCCTCGTCACCCCATGCCGAGTCCTCCGTCCTGATGTTTCTGAGGATGGCAGGGGCAAGCGGAACAGAGGGACGACGCCTCGGATGAAACGACAGTTTCACATCGGAGACAGATAAAAATCGAAACGGAAAACACTGCGTGCTGCCGCTGTTGGTAGCAGGGGACAGCTAAAAAAAAAAAAAAAAAAGATCAATATAAAGGTAGTCTCAAGTCTGTGGGGTTCACCTTCTGAATATCTCAGTTCTGGTGACGCAAACGTTTCATTTGAAAAAGTTATTTAAGATTATATTAAAATAGATGGACTATGTGAGAATTTGAACAGAAATAACAAGGTCTCTGTGAAGTGGCAAATGCAAAATAGGTTGAGTTCAGTGGAAATTGCGAGTCAACTTTAAAGTGGGTCACCAAGACACTGCCACCGCTTGAGAACCACACAGAAAGAAGAAAAGGATCCCTTTGATCCCTAAAGTCTATATAACCCACTATAAAATGCTGCGCTGGTCTTCTTTGTCATAGCACAGCACTGGTGGTTATGTACCAAACATCACAGGATGTCCATCCATGTCACTGTTTGAGATGCATTTAGGGCGATGTGAAGGTCCTCTGTGTATACGTCACATCGCAACTTACTGCGAACATGTTAAAACTCCAAGAGTTGTTTTGCAAGGCTCGTACACTTGACTTGCATACCCGCATATGTTTATGATTGTATCTACGCCTTTAAAACGAAAACCATCCTGTCACTTGACTTCAATCAGCGTGAACACTGCGGTGACTCTACCGTTAGCAAAAAGTCAACAACAGCTGCCCCTGTACTGAACGTAAAATGTGTTTCTGCTCTGCCATTGGAGCATCGAGGTTTTGCGTAGCTCTGCTACCGTTCGTTGGTGGTGATGGCTCTAGGTGGGCTGTGGAGGTACTGCTTGAACTGCAGTTCAAAGGCCTGTCCGATGGTGCTGATCACACTCTGTGCCAGGCCGTCGCCACACTCCAGGATATGGCAGGCTAAAGGAAACACAAAGCACAAGGAGTCAGATCAGAGAGCACCCCATGACCATGCCACAGGGCCGCGGTATCCTCCAAACATAACATAATAATATATCATATGTACGAATGATTTGAGGGAATTCTTATTATTATTATTAATGTTATTATTATTGTTATCAGTATTATTATTATTATTATTGTTTTATTATTATGATCATTATTATTAATAGTTACCTCAAATCATGCCATGCCATTTATATAATAAACTTATGGCCTTCTACTAATTATACAGCATTTCTGATTTTGGGTGAGCACTAATAATGCTATATTTATGTCCCGTGGAGACGGTGTTGTGCTCTCTGTGTGCGATTCAGAGAAAATAAGTCCAACAGATCTTTAGAAGGACTACCTCTCTGATTGACTGGATCCTTGGCCACGTAGGCAACGTAGTCGGGTGTATCCTGCCACAGAAGAAGGAAAAACTCAATTAGCCCAGATGAATGTCATGAGATTTGGAACCAGTCAAATGCAACCAAGTCAGGCACGCCGCTTGCCAAAAGTTCCGTTCTGACAAACAAACAGGAGAGGGCAGTGCACTCACAGTGTCTCCCCCAGAGGCAAAGGAAATGGACTGCATGGGATGATGGGCTATCACCTGAGAGACGTGGAAGAAACAGGCCAGAGACAGAGGGACAGAGAGACAGAGAGAGAGAGAGAGAGAGAGAGAGAGAGAGAGACAGAGAGCGAGAGAGAAAGAGAG
>JAVQJS010019087.1:0-17706 GCA_036024795.1 Galaxias rostratus | reverse complement strand
TCTCTCTCTCTCTCCCCCTCTTTATCCCTCACACTCCCTCCCTCTCTCTCTCTCTCTCTCACCGTAGTGGGTCCTCTGAATCGTCCTTGCCATAGCGGTTCCTGGTGACCTGGGTCAGGAACAGCACGACCCCGGAGGCCACCAGCAGGATCCCGGCGACGGAGGCGATGGCGATGCCCACGACCAACGGCTCTGAGACAAACTCCTCACAGTGCTCGCCGCGGTACCACCAATTCTCCCCGACCCGACACCTAGAACCACACAGAACCACGTCAGAACCACCAATAACAGTATAACAGTACAGGACAATACCTCTGACTTGAGACAAATGCTGTGCACACATACGCTCACACACACACCTACCAAAACACGGGTGCACATACGCACGCACACACACACACACACACACACACACACACATACACACACAAACACCTACCAAGACACATGTACACATATCCACACTTATTCTGCAGAGAAAAGAACGCACACACACACACACACACACACACACACACACACACACAGTCAGTCTGTCAACACACCACATTTCGCAGCCGTCTATGGAAGTCTAAACAACGCCCACCTGCAGATAGCTCCCTTGCCGGGAATCACGTCACACTTCCCGTCGTTCAGGCAGAAGTCCTCCTTCACCTCACAGATGCTCCGGCACGGAAGGCCGTCCACGCTGAAGTAGCCGGCGTCACACACGCACTCGGCCTCCCCCGACCAGCGGTTCACCTGGCACTTGGAGAACTCGTTACAGGCCTGGAACTTGCAGGGGTCTGCTTTCTCACCTGGGAAGTAGAATAAAACAATCAGTACATAATAAACCGTTTTTGTTTACTCTTGTTTATTATTTATTCTTGTTTCTTTGTAGGATGAATTGTCCAAACTAATGAAGCTATACTTAATGAATTAACTAAGATTTACTAATTTATATTACCTACATATCACGGTTATTCTTGAACAGGATTAGAACTAATCTAATAACAGATATAATCCGTGCTACCTATTTCTCATCAACGTTGTTACAATTCTCTTCCAACCACAACTCATCTTTGAATGTAATAATGGGATCTAAAATGTCCTCTTAGACGATTTTCAAAACGTCCAGAAGCCTGATTTGTCAAAGAGCGCCCGAAAGAAGTAAAACACCCACGGCCCGCCTCTGTAAATAGAACAAGCGACCGACACGTGCGCCGGGAGGAGGGAGGGCTGAGACAGACTGCCCTTTCTGTGCCAAGGTGTCAGTGTGACAGCCCTTATGACGGGGCTCAGATGAGGCACTCGCACACAGCAGCGGCCGGCTCAGACAGATTACATCAGCGCACAGGTCGCCGACAAGCCAGAGCTCCCGGGAGTCGGCATCACCGTGCATAACAGTGTCTCGCAAATGTCACCTGGGCCCCCGCTCCAAAAAAAGAAGCGCTTCCCGAAACGGAAAGCTCCGAGCACTGGGTCAATGTCAGGACGGAGTGACTCAGAGCGGCCTACAGTGGATCGGGCCGGCGCCACCGATTCGAGGGATTAGGCAGGGCCGCCCGAGCTCAGAGACGCTTTATGAAAGGCCATTGTCTTCGCTCGGCCTTGGCTCTACGAAGCGGCAAATTTGTTGTGAAAACTGACCCAGTGAATCATCGGAAAACGGTGGTGTTGAACTGTTAATGAGTCAATTAGTGGCGCCAAACTGAAGTGATCATTTAGGTACTTGGGTGAGTCTTGGCAATTAGAAGTTGTAATGGGGAACACTTATTAACCTATTAAATAATAAACATTCATCATAACACAGAGACGAGTCAACATCTGAACAAACTATTGCAGTGGGGACAGTGATTAATGTCTCTCGCATCGGCCTCCAGCAAATAAAAATACATTTCATTTATAGGCGCCTTTCTAGACGGCCAAGGTCCCCGTCACATAGCAAGCCTGCACCTGCTTCCACATCCAGAGAGTGCTTGTCGATGGCCAGGTCCATGGTCTGGTACGCTGTGTTACAGAAGTCCTCCAGGATCAAGTAGACCGAGTTGGCTACTCCGCGAGGGACGGGACGGCCAAACTTCATCCTGCTGTTGACCACGATGCTGCCGTTCCGGAAGTTGAGGATCTCCAGGTCCTGGAAGTTGCTGAGGTTCGACTGGAGATAGGGCACGAGCTGGTGAGGAAGGAGGATATAACAGTTGTTGAATGGCATCGGAAATGCAGAGTGTGTCATTTAAACAGGGGACTTGCTAGTGTTACCTTTAAAAACAAAAAGAATTCTAGTCCTGATAATTACATGTTACGTCAATATAAACAAATGCATAGGTTTCTATACCCACAAATACACACACACATATACATAAATACATACAAACATACATACATACATGCATACATTCAAACATTGTTTTTTCAAGTCAATGGGAAATAGTGTGTCCAAACAAATTACTGGTAATATATATAACTTAGGAACAGGAATCCAAAATACCAAATGCCAATGTGTTTTTATTTTTTATTATCAATAAACTCCTAAGGTAAAATCTTAGTCAAATAGTTGGGAAATCTTGTTTGATTATCTTTTATCTTCCTTTAAACTACCTTGTAGCATTTCTTTCTTTGTGGCTCTTTACTGTCATTTACATACTCTCTTTGCATAAATCTTTTTTTAATGTTACCAATTTTTTAAAAAGATGCAGCCACCACATTTTGTGGAACAGTAACTAACTTAAGGACACAAAATGGCAGCACTGCCACCAGTGTAAAATGTAAGTCTGGGCACTGTACATGGTAAAAGTGTGTCCAAACGTTCGCCTGTTACTTCATATCTAATTGTGGACATCTTGAAACCATTTTCAATCTGTAAAGTCCTACCAGTTCCAGGAACCTCTGCTCCAGGTCTTTGTACTCAATGGAGCTCTTGTTGAAGAGGTTCTGGGAGAACCTCATGTTGGTCACCCTGAGGCTGAAGAACACCTGGAGGGAGCGGCTGGCCTCGACAGGCTGCGCCACGCTCTCCAGCTCCGAGGCCTGCGCCCCGCTCGAGTAGCCGGAGCTGCCTTCGTCGTCTGCGGAATCCTCGTATTCCACGTCGAAGGAGACGTCCTCGTCGGGCTCGCTCGCGGCGCCTGGCTCGTAGGAAGGCGGGGAGTGGTCCCCTGTGGTGTCGTTTCTCTCCGTCCGGTCGGCGGCGCTTCCCGTGACGCTGGCGTCGCCGCTGGTTTCCGAGGCCTGGGTCAGCGTGACGCTAGGGACCTCGTCGGGTTCCGTCACCCCCGACAACCTCTCCGTGGGACGGAAGGTGGGCTGGTAAAACGGCGGGAGAACGGTGGCCGTCTTGTTGACGGACGCGTCCGGCGCGACTGGATGAAGCGCAGGGAAGGGCGTGGCACTCGCTTGGGCATCCTCCTCCACTTCCTCCGAGCTCGTGTCAAGCACAGGGAAATGCTGATGGACATCGTCGACGTCGTCATCGTCGTCCGAGACACGCGTGAACGGAGAGTCCTTCTCCGGAGACAGCGAGATGCTGTGGTCCGGCACTGCGGTGGCCGGGAGGATCGGGATGAGGCCGTCCTCGTCGAGGTCTTCCTCGGAAATGTCCTTGTCCTGGTCTGGCGTGGTGATGGATGAGGCTACGTCAGCCCCGGAGTCCTGCTCCTCCATCACCACCACGCTGCCTACGTCCGCCGCCTCCGACGGCATCTCGGGGAAGGCCTCGATCTCGGGAGCGCTGTCCGTCACCGCGTCGAAGAGCGAGTCCCGGACGGTGAGGAGCTCCACACCCACATAGGTGGGGGGCTCTCCCTGTATGGGGTTGAGGTCAGCGTCCGGGCGCTCTCTGACGACACCTCCATCTCCCACCTCAGCCACTTCTGCGGCTGGGCTACTGATTATACCGGGAGCCACAACTTCCGGGTTTGTCTCAGAGACATTTTCAGCGACAGCTTCGTCCCGGCCTCCTCCCGCCGTGTCCGTCGGCTCCTCCAAAACGGCCGCCTCACTCGCAGGGGGGTCCTCTTCCGGGGGGGCATCGGTGACAGGGTCCTGGGTGTCCTCGTAGATGCCGGAGGCCTCCACAGTCTGCATGGACAGCTCCACCGTCAGGGCCTCCATGGTCCAAAGCACAGGGGCCTGGGTGGTGGTGTAACGGGGGTCCGTGCTGATGTCCTGAGTTACCAAATCTCTCTCCAGCAAGAACGGCACCTCCTGCTCCTCCTCCCTGTCTTCTACGTCCCCTTCGGGCTTGACCTGGACTCCAGGGGGCGCCGTTTCCGTCTGGGACACGTCGTCATGGCTGCCTGGTGTGTCCGGCGTTTGGGGGCAGTGGCTCTGCGGGGCATCCGTTAAGGGGCTCGCCATCTCCTCGAGCTCCTCTTCCTCGTCCTCGGACGGCTCTAGGTCCGGAGGCGGAAGTGTTTCCGGGACGACGTCCCCGTCCGCAGAGGAGCTCACGGGCCTCCCCGACCACAGGTCACTTCCTGGATCGTCTCCCGAGCCAGAGCCAGAGCCTCCATCTTGGATGCGGTCGTTGTTACCAACGGCCCCGGGGGAGGGTGTGTGCTGTGGAGGTGCAGGTGAAGGGTCGGTGGGTCCCATTGCAACAACATGATCCTCGCCTTTAGGAGAGTCAGCACTTCCTGGTTTCGTGTTGCCGGGGAGAAAGCCCTCTTCTTCAATATTTTCAGCACCTGTACAAAAGAAAGCAATGGGCTGTCATGACTGAGGCTTTCTATGGTTTCTACTCAAATCAACAGCTTTAGAGCTAAAGAGACATAATCAATGGAAAATAAAATGTTTATGGTTATGGTATACAGTATGTAATTTTTTTTCTTTGCATTGACGAAATATCTTTTCAAAAGGTTGACTTGGTATCCCATGATTAAGAAATATGTGGAGAATCAAACAGAACAGTCGTCGAAGAGTAAACACACTGCACAATATCGGTGGCCGAACGAATCGCAATCCGCTGTAAACCAACTGAATGTAAACAGCTCAACGTGAGTGACCGACTCTCACTCTCTGCACTGGGGAGCGGGGTGGGGCCGGTGGACTCCATGTCCGTCCCAGAGAGGTCCGCGGTGGGCGGGGCCAGGGTGCTCTCGTCCAGCACCAACACGTCGTTCTCACTGGACGCCACGGGCTGCGCGCCCTTCCAGGGGTCCAACGGGTAACCGGGCTCAAACAGGAAGTCCTCCTTTTTGAGGAACACCTCGGGGATGTCGTCCGTCGGGGCGTCGGGGGGTTTCTCCGCGGCCAGGATGTTGTCCTGGAACGGCAGTCGGGAGACAGAGAGGGAGTGCTTATAGTTTGGATAGAGTAGACAAATGTCAGATGCATGTCATTTCATTGAGCTATCAATGCGTCGTTCGCATAAGCAGACAATATGAAAGGATTGGAGAGATAGACGTTTTCTGTTTGAACCACAGCAGATTCAATCAAATTATACAAATGTTATAATTTGTATTACATAAAAAAAACAATTGACCGCTGATAATCAATTCTATTCAACCAGATTGTTTTTATTTTAAAGAAAGCTTTCAGATATTTTTTATGAAATTTGTGTTAAGTATTAAAAACGATATATATTTTAAATATATATATTATATTACATTGTATAAAAATTGACCTCTGATAATCTGAAGGCCTCCGATAAGCCATGTGCATGTGATAATTGCATTACATCAGGTGCCTTACTGGAACGTTTGGCTGACTTTGTGGAGGCCCGCAATAAGAAGCTTGTAGCTGCTCGGTAGTGATCACATAATCCCAAAGGCTCTGTCTCAATACGGGAGGGGGCGGGGTGACCAGGTCGGACAATGTGTCACAGGCTCTGAGCGGGGAAAACCTCTCGCACATGGTTACTGTATTAGCCTATTAAAAAAAATAGGGGCACGGGGACACACGTGTGACCCTCTCTCCCCCTCCCCTCTCTGAACAACAAATAGGCCAGTGATGAAACAAGTGGTCATATCTCCATGGAAACAGCCCTTGGAGGTCAATCATCCCGAACGTTCTAAAAGGTTAGCCCGGTGTGAGTGAACAAAAATTGAAAAAAAAAAAGACAAAGGAAAAGCATGTCACCCGTGGGCATAGCTACCTCAACCCTACCAATGGAACTGCTAGGCAGGTGACCTACCAGCACTCCATCCTTAGCCAATCACCAGACAGTACGATCCAGCTCAACTCTTCAATGCAGCGCCCCAGCAAACGAGACGATCGGGCGAATCTTTGAAAGTGCCATCAGTCTAACTATCTCACGGAGAGGACACTCAAACCACATGGTTAGGGAGCGGAAGAGGGGGGGGGGGGAAACCCCTAGGGGAAGGATCCCTACAAATAATCCCTGACAGTTGGCTAGTGAAACCCGGCATGGATCGCATTAGAACGGCGAGGAAGAGGCTGTCCAAAACGGAGAGGCTCTTGGTTGTCTTTCGCCACAAAAGATAAACAAAGCTGTCTGTGATGGCCCGGGGGCATCAATAAAGGCCCGCCCAGTCCAAGTGGAGACGTTTTATAATGAATCGACATCAGATGGACTCGGCTTTGTGCGTGTGTGTGTGTGCGAGTGTGTGAGTGTGTGTGTGTGTGTGTGTGTGTGTGTGAGAAAGAGAGTGTGAAGAGGTGCACATTTGTGTGTGCGCGCCATATGTTGGGCGCAAGCGCCATCACCTAAGAGTGGCAAACAAATTAGCGATTCCCATGCAGAAAAACGGTCTGGTCTGCCTTCTTTGAAAACCACCTTTCAACCTTATTGCTAGACTTTAAAAGACCACAGCGAGTTGATTGCAAACAAACGACTGTGTCTGTTCGCCAGACGCCAATGAACCAGCATACTTTCAACCAGTGTGGAATGCAATGCAGAGCGGGGCACATAGAAAATGACCACGTAGACAGGATATCACTCACCATGTTGTCGTAGGTGCCTGCCGGCCTTTCTGTGGGAACCTCCACTGGCAACAGGTTCTCCACTGGAGAAGAAACGAGGATTCAAACGTAAACACATGTAAACCCCTCTCCATGAAATTAAGCTACTTTAACAACATTAGCTGATGTACCCCCACCCCCGCCATATTTTAAAATACCTCCAAATCCACACAAAAGCCACGCGTAAACACAGGGTGCTCAATCATAGACATTTGTGGTCGGTATAAACACTACACTGCGCACACGCCTCCCCCTATCAGAGCACTGACGTCTCTCCGACACGGTAAAGCATTACACGCTGTAAGTCTTTAGCCAGCAGGGAAGGGGGGGTGGTGGGGGGTGGTCGGGACCGGTACCGTTCTGCTGGGGCCCCGGCTCGGGCTCAGTGTCCAGGCTGCCGTTGGTCATGAAGTTGTCCTTGTGCAGCGCCTCGGTGATGTAGTTCCTGAAGTCGGTGATGGTGTAGACCACCGTGGGCCGCTCGTCCGCCCCCGGGTAGTTCTTCTCCACCATGTTGCTCTGCAGCGTGATGAAGTCCATGGTGTCCGGGCTGATGCCGGCGCCGTCCACCTCCAGCGTCACGGCGTAGTGGACCAGCACCACCAGGCCCCTGAGAGGGCGGACGAAGCCAATACTCAGGACTGGACCATAACAACGCCCTGAAGCCAACAACACTTAGGACTGGACCATGATAACGCTCTGAAGCCAACAATGGAATGTAATGACGCTATGATGAAGCTAACCACACTTAGGGCTAGATGGTAATAACACAATGAAGTCAATGACAACACTTAGAGCTGGATGGTAATAACGTTATGAAGCCAACACTTAAAACTGCGTGATAGAATGTTAATGTTACAAAAACATACATTATGTCCAGACTTTGAAATAAAAACACTATATTATCATATGGTGAACAAAGATGATTTGATCCCTATTGTCTCTATTTTTTTACACACACAAGCAGAATGGCGTAGAGTATATGTTTCTTGAATTCATTTAGTATCTAATAATAATAATAATAATAATGCATTTTATTTAGTTTTAATCTAATGCACGATTAATCTTTTGTCTGAGCGATTGAGTTAGGGATGCCCTTATTTACCTAACCTGATTTGAGGCTTTAACCTTCTCTTGTTGTACGCACTTACGGTAAGTCACTTTGGATAAGAGCGTCTGCTAAACGACTCTAATGAAATGATTAGGGTGACCTCTTATACCTCTGCGACATCCCTAATAACGTCCTAGTCCGACCTGCAGACGGGGGTCACGTTCCCAAAGGCACGCTGGGAGAGAGACAACAATCCGCTGCCTTTACCAGCCGACGCTCGCGACCTCCCCATCTCCGCCTCAGGATCAATTCCCTGTCAGATAAGCTCCCAGCGGCACGCTAAAGTGGTTTTTACTGGAGCTCAGAACAAACTGCCCGAAGTCAGGGAATATTTTTTACGAGTCTGCCGGCGCTCAGACGAACACAGAGGGGAGAGGGCCCAGTTCAAACGTGCACGGATTGCAACAAACCGGGAACAAATCGAGATGTTCCAAAGTCAACTCGGAGTGCTACGCTGAGCCCGGGGAGAAGGCGTGCGTGGGTTTAAAGGTCTCCCGGAGCTCACAAACGGCACTTACGCGGTTTGTAAACAGTGAAACCCCCTTTAAAAAACCTCCGCCAAGCAAAGCCCGCCGGACCCGACAGCCTGCAGCCAACCGACGAGGAGGACCAGACGTTGGACAGCGGGGAAAATTGAGCATGTCATAAACCCCTAACCTGTAATCCGGTCGTGTCCGCAGGTGGTCAGTGTTTACGGCTTATCCCACTTAACGCGGCTGATTGGCTATTGTGAAGGGCACGGCGGAGAAGCAAGAGCAAAGAACAGACACGGGCGCGTTGACAGGTAAACGACATGGGCTGTAATACTTTAAGGCCCAGCCAGAGCCGATGATAGGGTCGGTCACAGGATGGCTTACCAGGCGGAAACTGTATGTTCCAACGATCGATAGGTTTGATTTGATCGATGGGTTTGAGGTTCGATTTGATCAACTATCCAAGCTTTTGTGCCAAATTCAGTATTGTAATGTCCTATGCTGTATATTCAAAAAAAAAAAAAAAAAAAGCAGGTGGAAAAAAGTCGCTGTGACTATCCACATGAAAATGCCATACATATGTATAATTGGTAAACAAATCTTGGTACTACGTAGGCATTTTCCCGCTTGTGTACGCAAGATTTGTATCCGAATGTGTCTACTTCCAAAGACACAAGAGTCGGTTTTAGTGGATAGGGTAAGCAAACTAATCCCTGTCTTAGCTCTGGGATATGTCCGGAAAAGCAGACAGGACTCAATGTAACAGATAAGAAGGACGTTGAAACTAGCATAGGCTACTCATTGATGAATTCCAATATGTCAATCATATTCAAACGCATTTGTTCTATTAACGGAAATGTCGATCCCTATTCTATTCTATGACGTTCTCTTCCTTTCTATCCTGTTCCATTCCATTCCATTCCATTCCATTCTACTCCACTTGTGTTCCCAGTGAGGCACGTGAGTATGCCCACCAGGAAACAAACAGAGGGCAGGCACTCTTTCTGGATAAGCTGGGTAGCAGGATAATGCTCCTGGCCTGCGAGTGATCCTCCAGCAAGGAGATGAATTTATCCTGAGCTCTCTCCCACATTCAGCACTCTGCTCCCAACGTCGTCAATAGTTACGTGCTCCACGTCCGTGCCTTCCCGCAGTCCAGGTTTTTTGTGTTTTTTTGGTAACTGTTTTGGGAGCTAAGTGCTGACATGCCGACGCCTATAACGATGAAAAGAAGCTAACTGGCATTTTGAAGACTTCACATGCTTACCTCTCAAGGTCTTTTTGAGGCCTGTAGAAAAAAAAGAAAATGTGTTGTTAAATAAATGAACCATAAATATAACAATATGGGAATTATTATTAACAGGTTTATTCAGACTGTATGGCACCTGAACTCGACGACAAAGGCATTCTTGAATCCGGGCAGCTTTTCAAAGGCGTCCTTAATCTAGGAGGGAGAACGGGAAGAGCGTCGTTAGGGAAAAGCACCACGCTGAACGTGTCTTTCAGCGGGGAGAAGAAACAATCCCCTGTATCATCCATCAACATCCGATGTGTTTATTTACTTCCCAACTCTGACGAGCGGTTGGCAAACACACCCACAGTGCCGTGCCAGATCTTTCCTGCTCACACTGCGTTTTCCCTATCTAGGCACCTCCGTGTGAACATTGAGTAATGGGGTAAGCAAAGAAAATTGCGTATAGTAATTTGGTGTGAAACTGCAGATCGTGTATTCTGTGCTAACATACGCACGAACGCAGAGAGACCCACAAATACAACCACACACACCAACGCACGCGCACACACACAAAGAAATAAACGCAAAAGTGCAAATAGTATGAAAACCAGATGTAACTAAAAGCCCTCAAATAATCACCCTAATCTCTAAGACCAATAAATAAATAAAAAATCTTAAAAATGACAACATTTTTGTGCTGAAGACGTCGTCCATCGTCTGGAACCAAAGGGACTGCGATCAGGTTTCCATGGCGACAGGATCGGATGGGCGTGCATTTCTAAGAACAACACACCAAATCAGACTATATATCAGCGTGTCCGCTTTCAATTCCCTCGTTCGTTTTGGCGATATCACGTTTTGAAAACCGCGCACTTGGACCTCTTGCAAAATGGCGACGGGTGGGTGTTTCTGAAGGGGCCTTAGCAGCGCAGGCGTAAGTGACCGGGACAGGTGCCCGACCACCATCTTGTCCAGGACCACATGTCGTCCAGCAGAGCAGGCCACGCTTAGGCCACGCTGCTCACACAGAGTGGTGATGTAAACTGGACTCCCATGCAGATCCCCAGAGAGAACACTTGTTTGGTTTTAACCCCCGCAGCTTGCCCCTCTCCCTCTCTCTCTCTCCCTCCCTCTCTCTCTCTCTCTCTCTCTCTCTCTCTCTCTCTCTCTCTCTCTCTCTCTCTCTCTCTCTCCTTGGACATTCCTTCCACAATCACACTCGCCCGCGTTCTTTCTCAGGATCCCTTTATTTGCCTCACTCTCTTCCTCTCTCCTTTTTTCTTCTTCCCTAATTCACTTTCTCTCTCTTTGTCTTTCCAACTCACTCTATAAATTACTTAGTCTCAAACTCTCTATTTTCATAACCACTCTTTCTAACTCACTCTCTTTCTCTCACCCACTCATTCTCTCCGTCTCACTCCCTTCTTTCTTTTTGTCCTCCAGGTTCTCGCTCTCGTGACTCATTCTTTCTCATCTCTCCTTTCTGTTTCAAAGCCAGAATTATACTGGTGTGCTTTCTGAAACCTTCTTTTATCAGAAACCTCTTGTGTGTAGCTAAACTCCGGGAGGCAAAGGACAGGGGAGCCTGACGTGTGCGGCGGGAACTCCAGGCATAGATGCCGTTTGTCCCTTCATCCCTGCCATGGCAACCCATTCACCAAACCTCCGAGTGACTCACTCCTCGCGGGGCGCAGCACATTTTCCAACCAGTTCTCTCTCTCTCTCTCTCTCTCTGCTTCTCTCTCTCTCTCTCTCTCTCTCTCTTCCTCTCCCTCTCCCTGTCTCTCTCTCTCTCTCTCTCTCTCTCTTCCGCTCCCTCTCCCTGTCTCTCTCTCTCTCTCCTTTGTGTGTGTGTGGGAAAGCTCATGACCGCCTATCTCTCTGTGTGGCTCTTGGCTGCCGCAGGTACAAAGATCAAGCGTTTACAAGCGAGCCACAACTGCAGCCCCAAAATACTCCTGCCATAGATTGTGCACAATTTCACATATAGCGAACAGTTAAACGTTTCAAAACAAAAACAAAAAAATCTTTATAAAACTTATTACAATAAATAATTTCGCAAACAAACAGTCAGACATTTGATCTCAGGGGGACGGCGGCGTACCTTGGTGGTGAAATGCTTGGCCAGCTGCTGGTAGTGCAGACTGGAGGGGTCTCTGAGGGCGGCGCTGAAGGTCTCCCCCCTCAGCCTGATGCTCAGCTCCAACACCTGCTCCTTCAGTGGCCTCGGGGGCCTCCCCGCCTCACCCAGGATCTCGTTGCCAATCTGAATGGAGGTTTTCAAACGCACGTTTCAGTTCGTTTTTTTTTTGTTTTTTTTTGGACACATCCTGCCTGTCTCTCCGATTCACAGCGCATGGTCCCGCGGTAAAGAAAAAGAGGTGAGGCCGGATACAAAAAAAAAAAAATAGACCACTGTCATTTTAGAGGGAGTCGAAGACAATGTAGTTAAGATCTACGCTTACCTCGTTCCCCTCCTGCTCCTCCTGGTCCAAATCAAAGTCGTTGTTTCCCAGCATGTCGCCCTTCTCGCCCTGCCCCTCGACGGACACAGTGACCTCTGACCCTGTGACGTCATGGGCGGTGTCCGGTACGGACCCGGGTGTGACGTCAGAATCAGGGAGGGGCTCTTCTGGGGACTCCACCTCTGGAGCTTCTGCATATGCAGGACTCGGGTAGACAAGTTCTTTCATCGGAGACACGTCCACAGGTGGCTCTTGAGCGGGCTCGTCAACCCTCGCGGAGTCCGGAATGATTTTTGCGTCGGGTGCCGGAGTGGATTCCACCCCTAACAGCGGGGCGTCCGTTTTGACCTCCGCCGTCACCTCCGGTAGGGAATCTCCCTGGTCCTCTGGTGTCACCTCCGGAAGGGATTCTCCCTGGTCCACTGGTGTCACCTCCGGAAGGGATTCTCCCTGGTCCTTTGGTGTCGACTCCGGAAGGGATTCTCCCTGGTCCTCTGGTGTCGACTCCGGAAGGGATTCTCCCTGGTCCTCTGGTGTCGCCTCACTGGGAACCTCTGCTCTCTCTCCAACGGGGTCCGTGGTGTAGCCCGCATCGATCACCACAGTCCCATCTGGAGCTGCTTCTACCTCTACGACCACAGTTTCTGATGGTACTTCTTCTCTGTGTCCGGGCGTGACTCCGACTGTGGATTCCAGAACTCTGGGAATTGGGTCCTCGGTGACCACCGGGACTAGACCCCCTTCGGATGCCTCAGTGGGTTCGAGTGCGTCTCCTTCTTCTGTGGTGCCGCCCGCTTCAGCCACAATCCCAGAAGCCTCTGTTGTTGCCGTTCCCTGTGAAGCATCGATATCCGCTGGAGGTGGGGTTTCCATGTCGACAGCGATTTCTTCCCGCACTGTTGATGTTGTAGGTGCTTCTGCTGTTTCCAGTGGCTTTTCCACTACTGGATGTTCCTCTGCCACGTCTGTTGGCATCTCCGCCATGCTGGTTGTTGGCTCAGCCGTTTCAAGCCCTTCCGTCTCGGTCATCATCTCTTTCATGGTTTCGAGCGTCTCCACCCCTGCCTCTTCGGTGATGGCCTCCTCTTCCTCCGCCGATACCGCTTCCAAATCCTCTGCTGTCTCTCCAACAATCGGTTCCTCCATCACTTCCTCTGGCTTCCCGAGGGTTTCTTTCAATTCCCCAAGTCCATCTTCTCCAGTTGCCACGGTGACGACATTGTCCGCCGTTACGGTCGTGTCTCCTACTGCGGTGCCATCGAGTGGTCCTTCCTCTATGAGGACAGACGGCTGTGCGGGGACCTCCTGGGTGGTCCTCACAGCGCCCCCTGCTGGAGACCCAGGTGTGACCTCAGGGACTTCAGACAGGGTATCGTCTGGAATGTCTAAAGGCGTTTCGTGTGTGGCGGTGGCGGCAGATTCTGACGAAGCTTCAACCACCTCTTTTTCCACCGTCACCGGCCATGCCTCCGTGACATTTCCATCTAATCGCTGGCCCATCTCCTCCGTGTCCTCCTCTATTAAAAACACGGTGGGGATAACCTCTGGACTGGTTCTATCTGTGGAGACATGTAGCGTAGCTATGGCAGGGTCCTCCATGGTTGCCACCTCGGATGCTTCATCATTGACTTTGGGGACGTGCTGCCCTGGGGCGTCTGGTGTGGTGGTAGAAGGCTGTGACGTTATCTCAGTGACATCTTCTGTTCTGTCTGAAGCATCTTCCACTGCAGCCTCTACTGAAGACACTTCCACTGCAGCCTCTACTGGAGAATGTTCCACTGTAGCCTCTACTGGAGACACATCCACAGCAGCCTCTACTGGATACACTTCCACTGCAGCCTCTACTGGAGAATGTTCCACAGCAGCCTCTAATGGAGACACCTCCACAGCCTCTGCTCGAGACACTTCCACAGCCTCTACTGGAGACACTTCCACAGAAGCCTTTACTGGAGACACTTCCACAGCAGCCTCTACCGGATACACTTCCACTGCAGCCTCTACTGGAGAATGTTCCACAGCAGCCTCTACTGGAGACACCGCCACAGCCTCTACTGGAGACACTTCCACAGACTCTACTGGAAACACTTCCACAGTAGCCTTTACTGGAGACACTTCCACAGCAACCTCTACTGGAGACACCTCCACAGCAGCCTCTACTGGAGAATGTTCCACAGCAGCCTCTATTGGAGAATGTTCCACAGCAGCCTCTACTGGAGACACTTCCACAGTAGCCTCTACTGGAGAATGTTCCACAGAAGCCTCTACTGGAGAAACTTCCAGAGCAGCCTCTATTGAGGGCTCTTCCATGGCAGCCTCTACTGGAGGCTCTCCCATAGCAGCCTCTAATAGAGACTCTTCCAAAGTAGCCTCTACTGGAGACACGTTCATAGCAGCCTCTACTGGAGACACGTCCACAGGCTCTCCCGAGATGTTCTCTTTTGGGGTTCCCTGAAGGCTATCACTGGGGTCTAATCCACGCTCCACAGAAATGTCTGGAACAGGTTCCTCTGGGGTTTCATGGACATACTCAGTGGTGGTGTCGGCTTCTCCGGCAGCTTCTGAAGGCGTTTCTAATCCCTCTTTTGACGGAACGCCTTCCAGAGTGACCTCCGCGGTGTACGAGGGGATAAGCTTCCCTATAAGCTCGACGTCGACCTCTGGGAGAACTTCAGTCGTTGCAACTGGGACTTCTTTGGCTTCCTGGACTGCCCCCTCAGTGGGTGTGTGGGTCACAATCCGCTCTGTTTGGCCTGCAGTGGACGCAGGGGTAGCGGGAGGGACGTCCCCCTCTAAGGGAACCTCGTCCACGGTCGGTTTCGAAACCCCGTCTGGACTCAGGGAGGCCATATCCTCTCCTCTCCCCTCTGGGGCGACCTGGACAGCGGGGTCAGGGGTGATATCCAGACACGGGCAGGTCGTCTTGGCTCCTTGGACAGAACCTATCGTCGTCTCGGGTTCTGTGGATTGGCTGCCTGTCACCGTCGGCGTGGGGATCGTCTGCACCGCCCTGATCTCATCTATAGTCCAAACAAACATACAAAGATAAAAGAAATGAATAAAATTAATTAAATGTGTGCTTTTTTTTACATTTATTAATTTTATACCTTGTTTTATGTGCATCATATTATGGGCTAAATCAATACAAGTGGATGAAGCGGAAGTGAGCGATAACTTGATAACTCTGCTTTTGTCGGCGACATTCTCGGTTGATTCTAAAGGCGCCACTGGGCAACCAGACGGTGGTCCCACCCATCGCCGTGACGACCCGTCACGAGGGTCACTTGACTTCAGCACGGCCGATGAGACAATCTCCGGTAATCGATACACCCTCTCCACTCCATCCCCTGGTTCACCGGGAGGCTAGAGGTGTGGCTAAGCAGGCTCAACGGTCTATTCTGAGGCCAGACCTCGTCCGGCAAATAAGCCAGGAGTCTGAAGTGTGCTGCTGGTGGTGGGTACGTGTCGGGTGGTAAAGACCGTCAGGTTTTTGGGAAAGAGAGTCCAATACAAAAAGACTCGCGTTGGGAAAAACAAGCCTGTACATAGTTCTCAGCACATGTAAATGCTGTAGTTCAAATGCAAATGCACTGTGAGTGGGTGTTCTCTTTCAGGGTTGTAGTCGGGGTGTGGAACCTATAAGTACTCTGGCTCTCACTTATTTCGGCCATTTTCTCTGCACCTGGAGGGATGCTAAACGAATGAAATGAGGTTTACCTTCAGGGCTTGTGTCAGGCTCATCCGGGTATAGGACGTCAGTGCTGTAAAAAGAAGGGGACGACATTTAAGACAGATGTGTGTGTACCATAATGCAAAGCTTTTGGCAAACAAGGGAAGAGGGTCTAGGTTAAGTAAGCGGACATCAGTGTGTATTGAATGCATTTGGAAATAAGATGGTGGTGTCACACCAACCTGTGAAATGTATCCGTTGGTACCCGCTGAAACAATGCAGATAAGGAAAAATGCTTATTAAAATCTCTAACAGTTGTAAATAGATACAAGATACAGAAGTAGTATATGGTTTAATACTTTATATTTGACAGTTTTGCACTGTAGGAGAGGCTTTACGCATACCCACTGTTTGGATTAGTAATCCGAGTGATTGATTATTATTCAGGAACACCTCAACCCAAATAACCCTATTCATATCCATTTAGCGATGTGTGTCTCACTCACACTCCGAACAAGGGCAATATGCTCCTCTGATTGGCTGAAGTAGCGGCCAATCTCTTTGGCTGTAACAGAGCCCTCCTGACATTGGTCGACCCAGGACTGGTACTCGTCTCTCTCCGGCAGCCGGTCCCAGAAGATCTTAAAGGCCTCCCACACAGTCTCCTGGCAAACTGGACGGGGGTTTCACAAAGCAAATCATAGCACACACACCACCTTATTGCAAAGAAACAAACAGTATTGGTTGGAGGTGTATTTAAATCTTGCTCAGTATCAGATCTTGCATTAATTATGAAATTGCAAAACAAGTGTTTAGTGATGCATTCCTATCAGTACTTCTGAATACAGTTTAGTCAGATGCATTGGTTAGTTTTTCACAAATGCATGCGTTCAAGTCTGTCAGTGTATTTGTAGCAAAGGGTTTGACAGCAAGAGGTCTGACTGTCCATATTCCCCATCTGTACATATTATGTCTATCTTAGTCATTTTTTTGTATTATTTTTCTTTTTTTCTATTTTTGTGTGTGGATATTTTGGCTCTATTCCACGTAGTTGCTGCCTGCCATGTCATAAGAATTGATTTGCTCAGAATGAACCTGTGTTATACTGTGCACTTGACAAAGAGAACACTTTGAACTTTGACAGATAAAGTTAGAGACACATAGGTAATGTCTGTGTGTTTCTATTTATCTATGTTATACAGACATGACCTTTTCAATATGCAAACAGCAAACATTTATCATATTGATACATCTCATGCTGCCTATGGACACCACCCAAAATACTCCACCTCAGAGTGGATGGAAACTGACAATCCGACGTGCTTCCCAGCACGTAGGCTCCCGAAAGCGTTCCCTCTGTTGAGGGTGGATAAAAGTCGTCGCTATGGCGACGCCTCCCAGCATGACCACTGAAGCGAGACGAGGATAACCAGAAATCGATGGTGTCAGTCTCAGCCACAGCCCACGTGGGCGTTCCAACTTATTCCTGGCAGCCGCCGGCTCATCCGATCCATGTCTGGAGCAAAGAGGACTAGCGTCTCGGCATCTGGCTCTGCTGGGCCCAAAGCTGGCCCGCACGTCACTTTCACCTTCGCGCTGACCCAGGCGAGGGGCGTGCGCTCCACTACCTACCGACCTACCTAGCAACCGTCTGATGGAGGGCCGACTTTGTGCAATCGCCTTTCTGAAATCCCTCTGTCCGCTGCAGAGGTAAAAGAGTAGCAGCCTGCCTGCTGATCAAAATATTACCTGCACTCATATTGTGTGTGTGGGTGTGTATATATACGTCTATATATATCCACATATATATATGCACACATAGTGTGCAGAAATTGTATATATATATGTATATA
>JAVQJS010019055.1:0-17519 GCA_036024795.1 Galaxias rostratus | reverse complement strand
AATTTCTTTTAACAGGCAAAAGTAGAAAACGATTCTTAGTAGATCCAATAAAAAGCAAAATTTCAGAGACGTAGCAGCAGCTAGTGTGCGCCAACATCCGCCATCTTGAAAATCTCGTTCAAGTTGTAGTAGACGAGAGCTGTTCTATGTGCAGTCAAGACTTCATCAATGGAACTGGCAACACTACTGATTGGGTTAGTGTCCATCTTCTTAATTAGGAAATGTACAAAGTACACACAAGTTAAAACAAAATCATTGCCTGCTTTTTTGTGTCATAACCAGAACAAATTTAACAGCCGTAGGCTACAATATTTATCTTATATGTTTGTTCTTTTCAGATCCAGTGCAGTCATTGCCTAAGATGGTTCCATGCAAGCTGCCTTGACTTAGGCAGGAATGTAAAAAAGGCAGAAAAATTTAATTGGCTATGTGGTCTTTGGTGCTTGAATTGTTGTATGTGTTTAGAGCAGTGGTTCTTAACCTTGTTGAAGGTAGTGATCCCTGCAAGTTTCACACATGCACTTACCGAAACCTTCATACGGAAGGAACACGCATACAGTGTGTGTGCCTTGACCTCTGCTGAACCCTGAGACTGACTTACCGAAACCCTGGGGTTCAATTGAACTTAGGGTAAGAACCACTAGTTTAGAGAATTTTTATTTTAATTTATTTCATTATTATTTTAGAGAAGGTAAATGACCTTGTAAATATGTAGGCCTTGACTCCCTTTCCAAGAAGTGTAACAAAAAAGATCAAAATTGTGATTGCTGAGTTTTATAGTTTTTTTAATATATTTAAATACATTCAACAATCTGTTTAAGTAGACAACTCAACTTGCCTGTAATGATAGAAGTAAATCAATTGGATCTAGTTTTAAATCTTGGATTACAGTTTAGAATAATTGAAATGCACAAAATATGACCACAACACACAGTATATACTCTTGTAAGGCCTTGAGTCCAGACCAACTTTTCGACACTGGACATGTGTTTTATTTGATTTTCTTTAAAAAACATAAAAAACAGAACTTCATCCTCAAATCTGCTCTCTTTTACAATTTTATATAGACAAACTTAAATATTTGCTGCAAGGTTATAGGAATACACAATAGACAGGGGACACATTAAAAATGTATATAAACTATCGTATATATATATACTATATATATATATATATGTGTGTGTGTGTGTGTATACAGCGTCTTTGAGTGCTTTGAACAGCGCTTTATTACTATAATGTGTTATTATTATTATTATTATATTCTGTAAATAATTTACAAACTGTGTCTTCAAATTATTTATTCAATAACAAAGTAATTTGACATGGTTAGATATGTTTGGTGAAGAGGTGTGATAATGTATTTGTCATCCAGTTTACTCAGCAGTAAACCAGTTATTATTTGAACCAGAGTTATTTGCTATAGGCAGAATGAAATTACTATCCAAAGCTGTGTGAACAGCTGTTAGGAAAATAAGGAGAGATAATGAAGTACACTCTAAAATGGATGCTTTTACCAAATTACCAAAGGAAATTGCAAATCTACTGTGTTGGGAGGACTTGTCGCTTTTTCACATTGATTCTGGCACATTTACAACCAAAGTACACAAATAACACCAAATTTGGATATATATTTAAATTTGTCTATTTAAAGCGGCTGGTTTTTGCGAACACCTACCATTAGCTTAGTGTAATTATTTATCTATGGCTAACATAAAGAAGGTATCAAGTATATTATCTTCCTGATTTAGTGATGTAATTGCTTGTGCCATAAAACAATTGGTCAGTGTTTCGTAAGCAATTAACTTGTGGCAGACAAAAATGTGTGTTTAATATTGAGATTCGATTTAATCCTCCCGTATACATTATGTGCAAACTGTAGAAACATATTGAAAATATGTTTATACTTAAAAGTTGCCTCTAGTGACTCTAAAGAAAGTTAGGCAGTACACAATTCCCCTGTATTTAAATTTGCCAATACTACCCTCAAAGGTTAAAGCAACCCCTGCAACGCTTTTCTGTTACGGATAATCCATACATTTCTTGTAGCTGATAACACATGGTATTGTTTGTTGGAGAAAAGAAATTACAGTCCAGACCAGTTCATTTGAAGTCTCAATATGTAACACAAGTTTGATTTATTTATTTATGCATTCATACGGACACATAAAAACAAATTTGTTAGAGGCCTTACGATGGTGTTATAAGAAAGTCAGCAGTGACAATGTAGGAAACATAGAGTATGCCCTGTCAGAAACATGCACGAAATGTTTAACTTCTGTTCTTAAAATTGAGCAACTGTGCTGACAAAAAACAATGTTAATGAACCTTCTCAACCATTTCAACCAAACTTTTATTTACCTTTTTATCATGTTGACAAAAAGTAACCTTTACATTGATCATGCAATGAAGTGTATTGACTGTAAATTATTGATTATTTATCAAAGTCGTAAGTGAAAAATAGCGATGTTAGTCCTAATAATACTGGTCCTTGTGCAAAGTTTTTAATTACTGTACATTAAATTGCATTGTTTGTTAGTTGACTTATTGTTATGTGAGCTGATCAAAAGTATATACAACATTGTAACAGTGTTTGCGTGATTGGATTAGGTGGATGAATGTATTTGAATTTGCCACTATGCACTAGAGATGGTTCGCTTTGGCAAATGCAGGAGGTAATATGAGTGTGTTGATGAGTGTGTTTACATGAGTAGCACATTGTTAAAATTAAAACAGGCACTCAAGGCTTGTGTGATGAGCACTTTATTTACAAATATATTTAAAAACTCTGACAGATTCATGCTTTCTTTTAACCTGGAAAAAAATTAAAGTGCATGCAATAATAAAGCATTGTACTGACCCTATTTGTAAGAAAAACTGTTGTGGATAAAGCACATAATGATTGACAGAATTAAAAATGAAGATCCCATCAATTACTTATTGAACTTTAATTACTATGTGAGGATGAGGTGAAAAAAAATACTTTTTAGAAAATGTTACTTGAGAAACAGCTAAAATACAATACGAAAATAATTGAAAACTCTCCATAAATCCTTCTATACACAAAATACAAGTACCTCTCCACCATGAAGCCCTTTTGTGCTAGCTGGGAGTTTGAATTCATGTGTGGTATTATTCACATTGGCTCCAGTGCATATATAACTAGTAACATCCACAAAGTAATTCTGGTATCTTTCACCTCAGTACCTCCAGTCGATAAGTAATCGGAAGGAGCGGTGTTCATTAAAACATTGACGTATTTTTTGTATCAAATTATTAAACGTTGTCATAAAAATTTCCTGATGAGCAAATACCAAAAAGCATTGAAAGACACAGCAGAGATAGGGCTGCGGAAAGATAACACTCTAGTTGTTCGGTTGATTTATTTTTGCTCAGCTTCAGTAAAAAAAAAAAAAAAGTGGTATAAAAAAAATGCATGATCTTTGAGCATTGTCCTCACATATCCCCACCACCCTCTCTATTGTCTCCACTTCAGTTACACCAAAAGGGTCATCATTGCACAAGAAACAGGAACACTGTAATGTTATTCTTACAAAAACAACACAACTACAGGAAGTTCTCCAGCATGATTATTTGGTCGTCTTGTGGGACCAAGAGAAGGGGAGCCAGCCATCAGCTCCAGACACACCAGCAGTAGACCCACTGGGTCTGGGCCTAGTGTTTGTGTCTGTGTTGAATGTGGACAGCAGTAACTAAGACTCAGACTTCAGTTGCGTTGCTTCACTTTCAGGTAAAGAGAGAGGAAGGTGTTTGAGGCAGACTGGTGGCCAACTAGACTAAGAGACCTTGCGGTGGTGGTGTGGGGCCCCTCTCATCTGTAGTCGTCCTTGGGATAGTCCAGCATGCCCAGGTTGGCAAAGCCCAGACGGATGCTCTCCATGTCGAAGGTATCCATCTCCCGCTCCTGGCGCTCCAGTAGGTGTTTGATGCGGTCTGTGCGCTCCTTCTGAAGGGAAGCCAGCTCCTCTTCAATCTGAGACCCCCCCCCCAACACAGAGAGGCATCAGTGGTGGAGAAAGAGTGTGTGTGTGTGTGTGTGTGTCATTAGCAGATAACTACCAACTAATTCTGTAATGGTATTTGTACTTCATGTTAGCTTAAGTTGTTATTAGGGGGTTTCATGGCCACATTTGATAGGTAACTCTGCTCAAGAGGGCCTAGCTTTGCACAAACGCACTCTGAAAAATCTGACACAGCTGAGGACAAAGCACCGTAAATCGCAATACCCTACTATGACAACTACTGAGCGTGCACACTTCCATTTGAGGACAAGGAGGTTTGGAATCATGACATCATCTCTGTTCCAGACTGCAGCCTCCAGGAAAATTCAGAAGGTGGCACTAGTCCACCATAACCTAAACAGTACCACAAGACTGCAAAACTGGTTCAAGGCGCATTTTAAAAAGTGCTCCTTTGTTGTCGGATTGCAAAGGTAATGTCGCGGTGACGTCAGTCACTTTGGCAAAGTGTCATTTTCGGACTTGCTGATCTTGATACGGACTGGTTAATATGATGCCTGTCTGAGTGGTCAAATGAAAGGCTGGGTGGGTGGAAGGAAGAGAGCAAGTAAAAGGGGAGCAGAAGGAGTAACACTATTGTATTCTTTCTATCAACCAACTTCACTGATTGTGGAGCTGAGACGGTGCTTTGCTGGAAGGTATCCCTCACCATCACCAGTGGAGAAGGAAATCTGTGTGCCTGCCTGCATTCTAGGCTCGCTATCCCAGTTTCTTTGTCAGTGTATTACGATATGTGTTAGTGTTACATCTTATTTAAGCCACTGTGTCTCAGTAAAATGTCCATTATAATGTCCCTATGAATGCATGCATTGGTTTTGCTGGACGTTTGTCTTGGGTCTACCTTTTGTTCCAAATGAGCCCTCCGCAGCGACACCCTCTGCTCAAGCTTCTGCTGCTCCCGGTCATGCTGGGTCTCCGTCTGCATCTTGATCTTGCTCTGGTAGGCGTTGAGCAGCTCCATCTCCTGCTGCAGCTGCTGCCTTAGGGCCTGGCACTCAGCTTCTTGGGCCTCGTCCAGGCGCAGCTGACACCGCAGAACAGGGTGGGGGGCAGAGGGTAGGACAAAACGGTGCAAAAATAAAGGAAAAGTAGCAGGACAAGAGGAATAACAAAAGATAGCGGTGGAGGCAGGTAGAGGGAGGAGAGAACAGCAGCAAAGGTCAGAGCCCATCAATGCATCTTTTTTATTTTTATTTAAAAACTTCCACCCACTGCTCCTACCTTTACCCCAGTGGGGTTCCGGTGTGTGAAAGAGGGAGGAGAGGAGCTTACCGCCTGAGAGGCCATCATCTCGTTGATGCTCTGCTCGTACTGCTCAGCCAAGATGGCCAGCTTGCGTGTCTGCTCCTCCTTGAGGGCCTTCAGCACTGTCTTGTGCTCGCTCTTGGGCGTCACTTCCATCTGGTGGTGACGCAGGGCCTTGTACTGCTTGGTCTGCACCTTGCACGTGTCCTGGAACTGCTTCTTGATCTGTAGCTCCATGGCCTGAAGAGGGACAGGGCTCAGGATCGGACTGGTGCTTGGAGAATCGGTGCTCTTGAGTATGGACTAGGGCACGCTAATCTTGTCTACAAGGTGTGACGTATGTCTGATAGGAGTTAATGTCTGGATTTCCTGTCGGGCATTTATCAAATATATTAAGCGTGGGGTTTGTATCATGCTTTCCAGTGTTCGTTCACGAGCCAGGCAAACAAAGAAAACCTGTCAAGACTTTCTATTTTGATGTACCTCTACTCTGTTTTGTTTTACCAGCCGGCCACATTACGCGGACATTGCATCACTGTCTACAAACTATCGGTAAGGCTAATTAGATGAGGTATTGTTCATCCGTTGCATCACCATCACAACACATGAGTCGGTTCTCCACCATCTTCTGCTCCACCAAAACGGTGGTGGTTGCGTGGCGGGTCTCACCTTGAGGTTCTTGGGCTGCTGTCGGAGCTCCAGAACATGCTTGCGGTGTAGCTCCCGCTCCCGCCGGTTGTTGTACTCGATCTGGTTCTCCAGCTCAGTCTGGTGCTGCAGTCGGATCAGGTCCATGCGGAGTTTCTGCAGTGTCCGGAGTTGCCTTTGCTCCAGCTCTTGTGTGGACTCGTCATGGCGGATCAGCATGGCATGCTCCATCTCCTTTTGGGTCTTCTTCTTGTTCAGCTCCTGGGAGGGAAACGAAAAGGCAAACTTTGTCAACTTGGGATACAGTTGTTTGACTTTCATTATTTCATTAAAAATAATTTGGCAGATTGGTGGCATAAAATATATGCAGGATACAATTTACAGTATCCATTATGCCATATTCCAACGAGAGCACAATCTATTTTAGGATGGATGGCCAAATACTTTGCATGGCCAGATATCTAAATAGAAAAAGTACCCTACACCTATCTCCAACTGATGGCTTGAAAGATTCAAACCCTCAGTCGACAGATAAATCTTAATATGTAAACCTATCTTCAGGGCTTATATGAATACCACATAGCTACTTCCAACTGCTGGATTGAAAAATGGTACGCTCAGACAGTTGGGATATTCCTCTTACGATGTAACACTAAAGTCCATATGGAAACTTGGGCCCTGTAATGTGAACTAAAAAGTGTTGAAACATTTTACAATATAAACTATATTCATGATGTATATAATTCTCTTGGAGAGGACAGTCGTAAGCATCTCTGAAGTTACCTTTATACCTTAGTCCTGAGATGTAGTCATTCTCTTTGGTCTTTTGACATTATTTTCTTTACTTTACAGCCATATTGGATACTTTTTTTTAACCACAGCCACCTGCTACTTCTTCTGCTATATCTGTTTGTATGGTCTGCCGCAATTCTTTGCCGCAGATGCATATTTCCTTAAGTAGGTTGGTTGTTGATATTGCTACAAAGGTATCCGAGGTATCCAACGTCCACAGGACACACCTTCATTCTGCAGCCTTGCTGTTCTGCCTTAGCCACTAATTTACTAATGCAGAGTTTAATAAATAGCCATAAGAAGCATAATTAATGATTTGTTTTAGTATTTCTAATACTGGTAAAGGAGTCCTCTACCAGCCTCAACATGAATTGATTAACACTGCTTTAGGCCTACAGCATATTGCATCAACCACATTAGATTTACTGAGACCATCTGTTGACCACTCCACAAAATAAAGCTACCATGTAGTTATACATGTGATACACATTTAGTGTATCATCTACCTTGTAGCCAAGGTTTCTGATAACCTCCACAAAGCATAATGCCTCCTTAAAATGTACACTTGCTTAACCCAAGATTAGAAGATTACCACATTGTTGCCTTACTTTGCTCTCCTAATCTGCTTCATCTGGGGGGAAAACCACCCCTGTGCACGCTACGGTACCAAACAATGGTATCATTAGCAGAGGAACACTCTCAGTGGATACAAAGAATTGTTTCTCCATGCTGACAAAACTGCTTGGTACCCAGCGTTCCTAATAAACCTTGCCCATTTAAACATGGAAACAGGCAAAAGATTTAACAGCATAGTGAGGCAATTCTGACATTTATTCCACGAAAAAACAATAAAACATTGATTACATTTACCCAGGGACGCTACAAATTTAATTGTGTCGATATGCAATTCCTTCAAACATACCTCTCGAATCTGCTCCTGCTCAAACTCGTGCCTCTTGACCATGACCTTGCGGCGGAAGGCGCGACAGTTCCTGTCATAGAAGACACGCTGCTGACCCAGTAGATGGGCCTCCTCCTCGGCCTGGGAGTGCTGCATGATCTCCTTGTGCTTAGACAGGCGTTCCTGCTTTTCCTTCTTGGGGGTGCTGTGGTCCTCATTCATCTCCTGCAGGGAAAAGCATTACAAAATAAGTGTCAAGAGGTCGGTTTCTAACATTGTGGTTTTGCTTTTTTATTGGGAACATTCATAACCAATACACATATGCTCTATTTAGTCGTAACCATATCAAGCCCATAAAAATACACAAAAAAGGGGAAAAGATTTCGCTAGTATATCTTTCTTCTGAAAAAATGAAAACTTTGTATTCAATCATTGAATTAATTCAATATTTCTTTGCAATATTTATTTTTCTATGACCCTACACTAGTCAAAAGTAAAGTTTGAAATCTGTGAGAATAATGATTTAACGTTTTATGATCCTGACCTTAGTTCCATTCTCCTTGAAGGTTTTCGAAGGTAACTATAGATTTGCTCCAATGTCCTTAAGACACAGGAATTCAACTTGATCTTCTCTGTGACTGGAATATGAATAAGGGGAAATATCTCTCTCTGTCTGACAGAAAACAGGTTGGGTACGCTGATCTTGTAGTTGAAGAAATTGCTTACCAGAAAACCTATGATGCTATCTGGTCCTATGAAGTTCCAAAGTTTGGCAAAGGCAAAGATGAACACGGTCTGGGTAAGTGTGGGTATGTGGCGAGTGGGTCTGGTGACTGAACATCTATAGCATACAATGGATGCAGGTACATGTGCATGCTTTGTTTGCGTGTGTGTGTGTTTGTGTGTGTGGGCAGGCTGACTCAACCGTAAACAGGCAAAGAGCGTGTGTCACACTAGTCCAGAGAGGCGTACACGAGGAGCTGCTGCTAGCTCAGTAGAGTACACGAAACCCCACCGACCTCTTTAATCTTCTCCTTGCAGAGCTTGTACTGCTTCTTCTGGTTATCTAGGAAAGTGGTCAGCTCTTTCTTCTGCTGGGTCACTATCTGCTGCTGGAACTTCCTCTCGTCTGCCGAGGCTGTCTTCATCTGGGCGGGAGATCAGCAGGTCTTAGAAGCGTGCTTCACTAAGTCCCTCACACAGGGACAAATGAGTAGTAAACAACTAGTCATCTCGGGCAAACCATACATTGAGCCCTGGACATGTTAGGGGACAATGACTTGCTTGCGCAACCAACTTATCCCGACACAGACAACAGATAGTAATATACTAATAATTACTGTTCATAAGATAACATGCTAACGACCATGCTACGCTTTAATTAAATGTCCACCTGGCTATGGCCACCAAGCTACACTATGAAAGTATTCTGTACCTAACCAAGCTACACTATGAAAGTATTCTGTACCTAACGTGGACCATATGCCAATTAAAGTTTGTGCTAGTTGAAACGATGCTTTGTCGTCATGGTGTGTTAGCTGTGTAAAGTGGGGATTTCAAAGCATTGCTTTAAACAGATGACATACACTGCCCTTATTTCAAGCCAGTCTTGGGTGGCAGGGGGGCCTTAATAAGACTCATGCTTTTAACTATACTACTTGGCGCAGCCAGCATATCTCCATCCTAGAATGAACAATGAAAAGCTCCTGATCCTCATGCCCACTGGCACAGTTAACAGTCTTTTGAACTCTATTAAAGGCACCCTGTTCCATAATGGAAATTAATGTTGAATGCTAGCTGTCTGATCCTGGATGCCGGGCTGTCAAAAAGAATCCCCTGCCACACACACTGGGTGTTCGCCTCCCGCAAAACCCATTGCCCCATTCCCAAAGCCCACCTCCTTCTCAGTGTGGCCAGCGTGGCGCTTGGCCAGCTTCTCCAGCTCGATGTAGGCGTTGTTGGCCTGCGTCTCCACCTCCTTCTGCAGCTTGAGCCGGTGCTCATCCATCTCCGCCTTCAACTTGTTCTCCAGAGCGATCAGCTGCTTCTGGTGCTGGCGCCGCATGCGCTTGTAGCCACTCATCTGCTCCCGCAGCTCGTTCTCCTGCTCATGCTCGTGGATCTGCTTGGTTACCTGGCAGAGGAAGAGGTAAGGGGTGCTGTCAGGGTCAAGGGTCAAAGGAGAACAGGGTCATTATAGTGGCAAAAAAAGTTGTGGTTCACTCGTTTATTCCACCCATACCTGGTAATTAAACTCAAGTCAAAGCAAATCCTTTGTTACATTTGCTTCACAATGAGTTTAGTTTAAATTGGAATCCAAACAGCTGAGACACAAAACAGGAGACAAAACGGACCTCGGGATATATCAGAAGAGAAGGCTCTGAGCTGCAAAAGTCCTTGTATCTACCTAGCTCACAGTAGGTATAGCCCTGCAGTGCTTCAGCATCCACATCAAACAAACACGCAAACACACACGGCAAGGTAGCTCACACAACGTATTTTTGCCTTTCAACCAAAGCTCCTGTGTATCCTTGACCAAGTCAACGGACCCACGGTTCTCCCACTGACCCAGCCTAACACTGACCTGACAGAAGGGACTCTCAGAGTCCAGGTAGTACTCGCTCTTCATCTTCTCGTACGGCCCTTTGGAGCTCCTCAGGCCAAACATGATGGTGACGTTAACCTAGCGTGTAAGCATCCAAAAAGCCTGTAGGGCATCCCATGTCCAGCCGATCAGAAAATCCCCACCGACGCATTTCCCACCCTAAAAAAGATGTGCGGAGCCCGCCCCCTGGTTGTTGCAGGACAAGGACCCCCCTCCCCTTCCCTCTGGTGGGGCGGGCGCAGACAGGGGACCAGAGATCCGCGGTAGCCGTGTGAACTGCGAATGAGGTTGAGCAAGGCAGCCAACAAGAGTACAGAGCGCCTCTGTAGCCGGGCCAGCGCTAAGCGGCCCGCAGCAGGTGGGTCACATGAATACCTCATTGACAAGGAGAGAGGGGGAATGGAGAGAGGAGGAGGAGGACGAAGAAAGAGGGATTAAGAAAGTAAAACCGAGGTGGGGTAAAAAAAAGAGAATGAGAGGTATAGGAGAAAGCGAGAGCTAATGGCTATTGAATCAATAGGTCTACTGTAAGGTTCTGGGCCCAAACCTGCTCTCTTACTCTCTACCACAGTGTCACCGTGGGTCAGGGCTTGCCACGTGGCCTCCAGACTTACTACTTTCACACACGGATCAGAGGGACGTAGAGGAAGTGGGGGCTTTTAGAGGAATGGTGATCTGGGAAAAACGCCTTGTAATGGTTACGAGAGCAGTTTATTATATAGTGCTGGGTGGGCACTTAAGGAGTGATCAATTAGGCAAGTACATTTCTATCTGCATACAGCAAAACATTTCAGTGAACTAAGTAATAGAGAGGAGGTCTTAGCCTGCACTGAGGTAAAGATGCAAAATAAACTTCCACTTGGTTGCTTTGACTAATTTTAAAGCAGCATGATGTGCTGCGTGAGAATACCGACCCTCACATGGCCATATGGGGAAGTGCTGATGTCAAACTAGAAAGCAGAAGCTGCTGCTGCCCCGCGCCCCTCTGTTCTGTTCCTGTAGCCACCCAGAGGTGGTGGGCTCTGGTGCTCTCGTTGGCTAGACCCCACTAGGAGAAACCTGCTTCACTAGAAAACATCTGACAGAGTGAAAGCTTTGATGGGTCCGTGTACAAACTGCTCTGACATGACTGCGCAATAGCAAAAAAAAAAATTCTCCCAATTACACTAAAAGCTATCCTATCTCAACTAGGTGACATTGCCTCTCCCTGATATACGTCTTTGCAGTGGATCACTCCACTTCTCTTCTCCCTCTCTCCTAGTCTATTCTTTCAAACTAGCTGCTCTCTGTAGTCTCTTCTACTCGTTTTGTAAGTATTATTATCTCTCTCTCTCTCTCTCCTCTCTCTCTCTCTCTCTCTCTCTCTCTCCTCTCTCTCTCTCTCTCTCTCATTCATATTATTTTTCTCACTCTACCAGTGGGTTGGGCTGTGAAGGTCCATCTGGGGACATTTGTTTCAGCAGACAGGGATGATGTCATCTTCTCGTGAAGCCTGGAAGCAGTCCCATTCTAAGGGGGGTTGTCGGGCTAATATGGCGGGGGGCAAACCAGGCTACCTTTGAAGGAAGCTCACCATGCCTGCTCACTCAGCTCTACCTACTCATCAGCGGCCATGTCTTAAGAAGCTCATTCTGCAACGGGTATATTTACAAATCAATCTCATCAAGTGGCCTTCATACTGATATGATGGAATTTGATTCAACCACGCACGAGAATCAGAGCGAACTGAAGCTCCCACTACAGCCAGTATCAACCTCCAGTTGCTGCTCACTGGTCCAGGGAGCAATGGCTGACAATTCAAATCAGTAGAAGGACGGATAGCATCAGCATTAGGCTGCTTACTGGAACAGTGTTACCATGACAACCGACAGAGAGAGAGGTTGAGAGCGATTGAACCCCCCCCCACACACACACACTCACAACTTACCACATCGAGTATGTCCACAAATGATCCCGTAGTAAGTGAAAATGTGGGGGGGAAGGAGAAAGGGTGAGGGAGGGAAAAAACTTGAACACTGTGTGAAGAGCAGGAGCAGACAAAAAGAAAAGGTGAGCAGACACACAGATGGAGAGAGACAGAGACACAAGAGTGCGCTAGAAAGAGACAATGGCCAAAGAGCTGTCTCTGAGACAGCTAAAATATCTGAGAATAAGAAAATTAGAAAGATTGATGAAAAAGACCAAATGAAATGAGACAGGACAGAAAGGAAAGTGCAAATCATAAGACTAAAAGACAGAGGGAATCTCTTCTAATTTTGGAAGTAGCATTAAAGGCCTACAAAAAGGGGGGAGGTCTCACCAGAGAGGCTGACTTGATTGTGGCAAAGCGACCCTGGTTCCTGTAGTTTTGGACCTGGCTGCTCTTGTCAAATGAGGCTGGTCTCAGCTCTGGCCGGTGGTCTCTGTGGAGGCCATCGTCCCAGTCGTACTGGTGGTCCGGGGTACAACCAACACAGAGTAGAGTTAGAGCTTAAATAGTCAGGGCCTCAATAACTAAATCAATCAAAAACATTTAGAATTCCACTACAAACTGTATGGGAGGATTAATTTCCCTGAATCTTCGTCAGATATTCAGTTCAGTTTTGGATGACTTTGATGTGTTGGAATATAATCCCCTTAAATCAAATCTCAACCAAACCCTGACCGCTATCATCCCTCTATCTACAGACAGAACCGTGTCACCTCTATTTTGTCAGCATAGAGGGTACACAGCAACACAGTGGGGCCGTTAATGATAGGCTGCTTCTCAAAATGTCATGATGAACTGACGAAGACAAAGCCTAAATGACAAAGAGTCTTCATTTGAAATTGAATTGGACAAAAATAGCAGCAAACCCAGGGACATGTGCGGTATCCAACATGAATGTAAGGCATTCAGTGACTCCCCTTTGTGTGTGTGCGTGTGTTTAGGCAGCGGAGAACAAGTCCATCTTTGTTCTCCAAATGACTGACTTACATTTCTGATGAACTCAATCGTGTGTGTGTGTGTGTGTGTGTGTGTGTGTGAACGGTGCGTCTTTGGTTTCCATGGTTTTGTTGCATCCAGAAAGGGTTAAGCTGGATGTGGTCTGAGCTTTATGTGATGTTTATATTTAAGGCCCTGTCGCTCCATTTGGAACACGCCGACATGTTATGATGTGACGCTAGGATTTGCTTTTTCTTTACAAAGCCCCACCGTCTAATGTACGAAGGCGTGTCATTGGGTATGTGTGCTTGGCTTTGATGCTGTTACCTCTTTGCATCTTCCCTTTACCGATCTTTCTAAATAATGTCTTACGGGTTTGAGACTTTATTTTGATAGAGGGATTGAGACAGACAGGTGGTCTGTGAGGCACCGGTCTAGCGACAGCCCATACACGCAGCGCCTACCTTCTTATTGGCGACGGGCTCCGGCGTGCCCTCGTAGTCCGGGTGCAGCATAGTCATTTCACAGCCGTCGTCCAGCACCTCCTGCATGCTGTTAACGCTGCTGCTCCGGCTGCCCGTGCTGACGGAGGTGCTGAGGGCCGAGTGGTTGCTGCCCAGGCTTGCCTGTTTGTCCTGGGGGGCACACAGGGGTTTGGAGCGTGACACGGTTAAAGTAGATGTACAACACACACACACACACACACACACACACACACACACACACACACATACACACACACACAAAATTACTTTCAATATGGCTTCATTAGTCCTGAACAAGTCACCTCCAGAGAGCATCCAGTTCAATGTCATACTAAATTGTTTGTGCACCTCCATTTGTTCAAACTAGAGAGAACAGCTCAGCTGGATATCAGCGTTAGTCCCCACATTCATATAAGTCTCTGTTTGACTGCCTAAAACATGTCAGCCTATATGCCTGTGTGCACTAACAGCCCCCGACTTGACTTAACTACATTTGTCTGTGCTAGCGAACACAGATGACTGAGGCTCTCAGAGGATCAATGGTGTCTAAAAGGTAGTGGAAACATTATAATTCCATGGCCCTTAAAAGGCACAAGGCTGTCACACAATGGTAAAGGTGTCTTTTCAAATTGTCATCACACCATCAAACCCTGCGCATGGGATCTACTGTACATTTAGGCAGACACCACACTTTACAGGTGCACTGAAGGAGAGCCCGTCTAATGGTGCTAGTGTCTCCCTCCCTATCCCGTCTGTACCGCGGATTACACCCTGCACTGGTCAATGAACCCCCGTGCTTGGTTTCATTCAGGGTTTCCTAGAAAGGCAAACAGAATGTCCTGCTAGGGCGAGGTCACATAGAGGACCTGAGTGAGCTCAAGCGGTGTCCAATGACGAGGGATAGCAGCAGCTGCCGAGCATCCCTTCGAGTCCGAGAGGTACACTCTGTAGAGGGCAATGCTAGCCTTTGTTAGATGCTTTGTATAGCTGAGTTTTGTGAACGGTTAGTCTGTTAGAAAAAGACATCTCCTGCATGAGTCGGTCATGCTGTTTCAATGTTCTCCTCTTTTCTAGATTCCATGGCCCTGAAAAACCAGCAAACACGTTGCACATTGACTCCCCATTACCCTTGCCCCTTGTCCCCCCCCGCACACCCTAGTGTGGAAACTAGGAGGACTGACCTCCTCCTCCTCCTGGCTCTCCCCCATGGCGCCGTTATGTTTCTCCTGGTAGAGGATCTTCTTCATCTTGCGGTACTGCAGGTTGTCCAGTTCACGCACCGCGTCCTTGGTCCTCTGGATGAGGTCCATGAGCACCCGCGGGGGCCGCTCCCGACGCACAAAGTCATGCTGCAGGGAACAGCGAGAGAGGTGACAAATCTATTAGACAGGGGAAAGTCAGGTGAACCGTGGACTCACTAGTACATGTTCTTGCTTCTACTATCCTGCATCGTCCTCCCCTGAACTGTATATTAATGGATGTGAAGCAGTAAAGTGCAGTGTTCTATTGGCATGCAAATGTTCTGGGAAAAGGTTTGGGAAGGACACTAGAGGGCGCCTGCATGTTACTGAGTGTAAAGCTGGTGAGTATTCCCTTCAATTATCTGTGCATCAGCTAGTATAGAAGTCATATGGGTCTCTCACACACACACACACACACACACACACACACACACACACACACACACACACACACACACAGAGATGGTGTGAGAATGTTGGAATGTGGTAGCCTCTGAGGGGGGCTAAAATAAAGCGTAACAAGGAGCAGCCCTTCTCCTGGGTCCAGCCCCACTCTTGCTGTATAAACAGGCAGGAGCCCCAGTGCAGGCTACTGCTTAGAGTGAGAGGGCGGGCGGGCGGGCGGACAGGTGTGAGATGGGATCCTGGAATGATGATCACTTGGGCTTTTTGCATTTAAAGCCGCAGATTAGAGGTGTGATTTCTCCTTTGGGTGCCTGCATTAATCTGAAGAACCTGCATGATGCTCCCTGCCCCGACTCCAGACACTGATCCCATACCGGAAAGCTTTCAGAATAGGGTTTGTATGAAGGATTCGGTTTTTTATGATTCTTTCTTCTTCATCTATCAGATGCAACCCCTTAGCTGAAGTCCCTCACATGATGTTGCCCCACCTAAACTCCCTCAGGCCCACGTCCCCTTACCCTCCCCGGGGTAGGCAGGTGGGAATACCCCCCTAATCCACCGGAGGGTGCGTGATCACCAAGAACATTAAACTCTTAGTATGGCCAATAGGATTACATGTGAGCCAACAAAACAAAAAGATCAACTACTCAATTACCTGAAGACACAATAAACACACACGCATGCACGCACGCACACGCACACACACACACACTCGTGGGGCTTTAAAGTGAGGATGGTTGTCTGACACAGGGGGATTATTGCTCATATCCCACCCATTGAATCTGGACACATTAAGTGTATCAAGAGTGCACATGCACCCACACATTTCTTTTGAGTCCCAAAATAACCTGATGGTGTTGAAGCCCCACCTTGATGTATGCCTTGGTGACTTTTTAACGATGATAGCCACGAAAAAAGAGAGAGCCAGAAAGACCGTTCCAGAGGCTTGCTTCCCTACAAAAGGAGACGTGGGCAGAAGGAGTGACTCATACGCACAGCTCTGGGATGCACGCCACGCACAGGAAGTGAGGTCAGAGCTCTCTGGCAGGGGGTTGAAAGAGTCGCCATTTACTCACTCGCAGCAGCTCTCCTGACGAGGGTCGGTCCTGAGGAATCTTTAGTAGGCAGTAGTCGACGAAGCCCCGGAAGGGGTCTGACCTGGATGGAGAGATGGATGGATGAAGGCAGAGGGAAGGGGGAGAACAAGATCAATACACTGGTAGAAATATAAGAAAGAGGGGTGAGCAATAGAAAAGTAGAGGCAGAATAGTGGAGGGATGACAAGGAGAACAGAGCAGGGAGGCGAGAAAGAAAGAAAGCACAACACTCTAATACGAAATGAAACCTCAAACGAATGGCTGAAAACCTTCTGCAATACTACCTTCTTCTTCTAATCTCTTTGCATCATTTTCTTCTATGTACCTATTAGCAAATGTATGAACACTGTGTAAATATAGTGCAGTGGTTTCACAGCAGGAAGCCCCAGAGCCATGGGTCTATAAATACACAATAATCATATTTTGGTTTCACGTATCATGGTTATTTCTCTCAATCACTACTTATGGCTTCAAAAAAGTAACAAAAGTCATACAACCCTGCATGTACATTTTGGTAACTTGCAATTGAGAGTTTCATAAATATCTAGTTGCTGTATTTCATAAATACCCTGCTGAATACCCTGCTGAGATTGCAACCTGGCCCCGGATAAGCGGCGGAAAGAGGATGAGGTTTGGTATTTCAAAAATACCACTGAGGTACTGTATTGTGTACCTACATGTCAGACAGTTCCATCCCCACAATGACAGGCTCCATGGTTTTAGTCGACCAGCTAGTACGGATGGGGCTGCTATCTGGATTAGAAGCATCTGGGAAAAAGGCTCTTGCTGCAGTTCCTGCTACTGCCCCAGGGCAAACTGGGGCTCTTCCAAAAATACCATGACACCGCTCTGCTTTGCACGTCACACTCCTTCTCACCACTAAGAAACCCTTTTAATGCAATTGTAAAAAACCTACTTATGCTGTAGGATGGAGATCTAACTGAATGAAATTTTTATTTCACAATTATTGTGGCCAACATGATCAAGGTTATCAATATTATTGTATTTTTGTTAAAATGCGCTGAGAATGTTCTAAAAGTACTGATAAACTTAAATAATTGTTATATTAAAATACAAATAAAATTAGTAGCAATGTGAACTTTTTGATTGCATACATATGGAACAGCACTGAATGTATATCTGTTCTCTTCATGTATA
>JAVQJS010019051.1:0-10805 GCA_036024795.1 Galaxias rostratus | reverse complement strand
GTGTGTGTGTGTGTGTTTGTGTGTGTGTTTGTGTTTGTGTGTGTGTGTGTGTGTGTGTGTGTGTGTGTGTGTGTGTGTGTGTGTGTGTGTGTGTGTGTGTTGTGAAGGTCAGTTATTGGGAATTTGTAGTCATTCTTTCTTTAAGAGTCTTTGCTAGAAAACAGATGTGAATACATGTTATGTTAACCATGGCAAAAAAACCTCTTTATGGGTAAAAATAAATAAATAAATCATGATTTGCCCCCCTGTCTGGAATGCATGCTTGAACAGTCCCCTCACAATAGATCATTGTGAAGGATTGTTTTCCAATACCCTCCCATCAACTCTAGGCCTAAACATTTCTTAACTAATCTTCTTGCCTGTCAACCGGCCTCATGTTTGGGTGCCAGGGCAGGTTTTAATCAAAACGTCGTAGGTCACTGAGCCCACAATCTGTACAAGCCTGTTCTCCTACAGCAAGATTTGGCCTTTAAAAGATAACCTGTATCTATAGAAACCATATGGGACTGATAAGGATTTTGTACCTGCCGCCAGATGGTGAAGTGCTGAGATATCCCCTTTCTCCCTCTTAATTTATTGCTCTAGCACACGCCTACACTGTTCCTGTCAGTTCTTTTTAGTGATGTAAATTAAAACCCCTACTGGGTTAAAGTGGCTTTATACGTTGGAAACCTGTTTTATTGCTTTTGAAAGTGTAGCGTAGTTAACCACAACGCCATCCTTCTGGCAGTATGGATTTATTAACTTTTTTTATAAAAGGACTTTTGGCTCACTTCCAATATTGATCATCGTTGACTTTATATTTGTGAGGAGCTGTTAACGTCGTCCCGGCTTGGGAAAGGTTGCTAATTCTCATGCCATTCCCTAGAGACCAAAGTGCTTTCAGAAGCCCACCAGAGTGCCCTCACACCAACAACGACAAAAAGAAGAGATCAACCTGTTGCCATAGTAATGAGAGAAATGCACGTTGTCTGCCTCCCAACAGGGGAGAGACGGGGAAGGGGCAGAGTCCAAGCAGAGCCATTCCATCCCGCTCATTAGCATATCAGCTCAGAGAGCCAATGGGACGACACAAGGTGCTGGATTACTCTGTGGGGACTGGTTGTGACAATAGAACCCCCCCCCCCCAGTTCACTCTACCACCCTCTCTCGGGGGGCTAAAAAACCCATAATCCCTTGGGAAATCTCCCCTAGCCTCGTCTGAAATGCACACGGCCAGGAGTTGTAGTGCCGTGGTGCATCTGCGTGGTCATGCGACCAGCCCTGGGAAGTTTCAGTGTTTGGATCGAGTCTGTCGGTACGCTGGCTGCTCCCCTGTGTGTTTTTAGGAGTCTTTAAGTCCCCGGTCCATGTAGGCTTGTTGATGGCCATACCACCACTGCTGCTGCTGCTGCTTGGGTGTCTTTGTCCTGGCAGGACCTTTTAAAGTGGCAGTGGAATGCTGTGCCTTAGGAACACTGGAGCACCACTGGTCTAAATCAGTCAGACTGCTTCACACAGTCTGTAGCCTGCGAGTCAACGTCTCTGTGTTAAGGGCCTTACCAGAAAGATTGTGGATAGCGCACATGCACTTCAGTGCCTTCCCTCTTGGATCTCTACTGAAGTTCTCGAAGTTTGGTGAGTTTTAAACAAGTCCATGTTACTGGGATTATTGAGTGGGCCATGGTCTTGCGTGTTGTATCTGTTTAAAGACAAACAATACGAGTCTCGTTCACACAGCTCTCTGTCAATGAATAATGCTTTTAATTGTATATTTCTTGTATGCCCGGTTTAGAATATATATGTTTGTAGGATGGCAGGGGCTTACAAGGCTGTGACCCCAATAATATTGTTTACTTATTTGTGTGGGGTGCTTTTATGGGTCATATGCCTCAATCAGGTTAAGCCATGATCAGTAAGATTCAGTTTAAAAATATATAATTCTTGTTAATCTGTTGACTGGCTCACCCACAGATCTGAGGCCATTATCCGAAAAGACCTTTAAACTTTGGTGAATGATAAATGATCAAATTCTTCCAAAACGTTTTTCCCTCCCAGTTTTCTTGACTCACCCGTTTGGGTGAGCTGTTTGTTTTTGAATGTGCCTTTGTGGGCGCTGTGACAACACACTGAAGTGAGAAGGGGTTTTCCATAGATCCTACCCCCCCAACCCCCACAGACACCCCTCTCCTCCCTGGGCCATCCTGGCTCCACTGATTCACTTTCTGGCATATCTGTGCCGGGCCAGCTGTAGCCCTGACGATATGCCTAATAAAACAAGGCTCATTTGCATGTCAAAAGAGCTAGCACCATGTGTGGCTAGCGTGGAGCGTCTCAGAAAACACCCCCGAATCCAAGTAGACCAGGAAGACTTAGCTTGATGTTGGCCTCTCTTTGTCCTCTCCAATAGGCCTACACTCTAATCCACTATTAATTTTGTGGAAATACCTGTCCCTCTTGATGTGAAGGTTGTGTTTTTGGTTTAACGCCCTCTGCAAAACTGTTTCTGAACAATTCCCCCCCGCCCCCTCCATCCCTCCGGCTGTGCATTCAAGCAGCATTGAGCTGGTTCCAGTGTGTGGAGCAACCAAGTTTCAGCCCACAGCGGAGGGAGAAAAATATCCGCATTTCAACTCCTGAAGCCGTTGTCGCTGGAAGTCACAGCATCGGAGCCTTTAGGGCTTCACACTACTGGGTGGTGGAAAGCGTCCTGGACCTCTTGACCTTGTTGCTCCATAGGTGCAGTCAGGGCGATCGTCAGCCAATGAAAACCAGAGCCAGCTACAACTTTGTTCAAGTGCTGCGCGAGTAGAGCCATAGATTCACGAAGCCTCCTCGACACAGTTAGTGCAGGGAGTCTAGACCTATGTTCAACTGATTGTTTGCCTTGCATTACTAGATCGGGGCTGTGAAAATATAATGTAGGAAATACTCCATAGGAACCTACTTTAGTCTGAGACGGGGTTTTCTTTTTAATATGTTGTGTGCCAGTTTAGATTCGAGTAATGAAATATGGGGCTGCTATGATGTGGCTTTGACTATAGTGTAAATTAACATAAGACACACACAGCCGCTGGGCAGAGAATCGCCCTGACAGACCGATCGTATAGAAACTTCACGTAACCCAACATCCCAAACACACGAGTTTGAAAGCCAAGCACATTCCTCTGGAACATCCCAGAACATAAACAGCGGGTGTCACACACCATAAAGCCGGGTAATGGAAGCTCACACCAAACATCTTTGGTTATGTCTACCTGGTGGTGACCTGATTCTTACAAACTCTGTTTCGATTTTCAAACTTTGAAAAAAAAGAAAAAAAAAGAAAAAAAGAAAAAAAAAGAAAAAAAGAAAAAAAAATCAATGCACACAAACCCCTATGAAGTCAGTCCAGAGAGGTTATTGTTGCAAACTGAAACAAGATGCTAGAGATTTTCTTCCGTTTGTGTCCACGTTTTGTTGTGCTTGCTACCACTGCGCACATTACGACACAACAGCCCGCCCCACACCAAAGTCTGTGGTCAGTGGTATTTTCAAAGCGACCAGTGGACAGTCTTAATGGGAGTGTGACCGTCACCCAGGATCAGTCTGTCTGGCAGGCAGACAACAGCTTGGCCTGAGGGCGGAGGTGGTTGGTCTGATCCGGGGATGGGAAGAGATTCAGTGGCTGCTAAGCCCCCTACCCCATGCTGGGTCTACAATGTCCCAACAATGCCATATGGCAAGTCTGTAAACTGGCATACCAGTTCATCTCAGCTAGCCTTGGGGTTTGATATTGATCCTATTCTTTTGATTTAGACTATAGTTACTCCTTAAAAGTTTTTTAGGATCTTATTTATTTGGTTTGGTTCATAACAAAATCTTGTTCTATGTTTTGGAAGGAAACGGTAAATGAAGGAGTTCATTCATTTCACCAGGAGAGGGAGCAATTATGCCATGCCTGTGCAACATTCCTACAGTGCATACTTGCGTCATTCCATTTCATCTCTGAGAAATGAAAGAGTTTCAGCACAAACTACAGATGACTATGTCAATCCTTGCCTTGTCTCATCCTGTTTTTCTTTGGAATCCACTGCCGTTTGACTGTGCCAGCCTATCCACTAAACAAACATCAACACACACGTTCAGTCCCAGATGCTGTGGTGTGTTCCCCCTCTTTTTTCTTTACATTGGCCGTTGTTCATTCAGTCACCCAGACTCTGTTCCTCCCCCTTGTTGCCTAGGAATATGAAAATGGTGGACATTGTAGCTCAGAAAATGCCCTCAGAGAATGACGTGCATGTTGCCAGGAGCTTTCTCACGAAGATTTTGCGAAGTTCCATGAGGTATGGTTCTCTGGTCACCGATAGCAACCCATCCCATTTCATCCAATCAGGCGTGTTTTGTATCCTTGTGTTTCCATGCTCCCATTCTTCTGTGATCTGGTGATGTAATTTCCTCCACCCGTCCCATCCCTGCTCCCAGGTTTCATCACCTGTTCTCAGAATCACCCCTATGTAATTAGATAAGCTCTGACCTAATAGTTTGACCTACTAGCCTCCACTTCAGTAATTGTCAGCATTTCATTGACCTCTCCTTTCTTCATATTCTATTTGTCATGTTGCCCTCTCCTGCCATGCATCACAGAAAGAACCGTTTTGAAGGGTAGGTTGTAAATTGCATGATTGTTCGTTTGATTCAAATTTGTGCGTTGATTTGGTTCTGTGTGTTTTTTAAAGGGATAATGTTTTGTATTGTGTTGTCTTGAAGGCTTCAAGTTGTGAGTCTGTGTTGATCATACTGTAGTTGTTCATTCATTTTCTCAGCATGTTCATCAGCATTTGTTAAATCTTGTCAGTTGTCCATGAGTGTTCTGTTACACAAATAAATGTGAATTCTTGTAAGGAGCTAACCTAGTCTAGTCCATTTCTCTTTCTGACTTTTTCCTTTTTTCTCTCCTCTCTTTCTGTTTTTCAGGAGAAACGAACCCGCAAGCAGGCCTCACTCGTGGCACTCGACCAAGTTTAACGAGAGCCAATCAGAGACTGCCAAAACACAGACCCCGCCCACAACTGTCTGGCACACAAAATATGATGCAAGGTAGATTGCTGTGGGATTGTGACATATAGTCCTTGGAATTTTATTTGGAAAATAATTTTTGACTGGTATCAATAATGCATGATAATGGTTTGACGATACAGAATAACTACTTATAAAATATACAAACTGGTTTCTAAAATAAAGGTATAGGTATTTCTTTAAAAAAAATGTGTGCAAATATCTGACAAAGTCAATAGCACTGTAAAGTTCTGTAGTTTAGGGGAAATTATTTGCCTCTATCTTAACTCTTTCCGTCTCTCGTCTCCTTCACCTCAGTTCATCCTCCACTGATCTCTCCAGCGGCTGGGACCAGACCAATCTGCGCCGCGTGTCCGACCAGTTCAGCTCTCTGGGCAGCATGGACAGCCTAGACCACGTGCCCCACTCCTACCCCCCGGGCCGGCTCTCCCTAGCCAAGTCCCACAACAACAGTGTGGAGCTCATCGGCGGCGGCGGAGGCGTAGGAGGAGGAGGGGGGAAGCGGGACTCTGCCTACAGCTCCTTCTCCACCAGCTCTGGCACGCCAGACTACACACTGTCCAAGAGCAACGCCGCCTCCACGGAGAACATGCTCTACAAAGTCAACCAGTGGGACTCCGGGGGACGGCAGGCCAGTAACGGCAGGCACAGCCAGAGCCTGAGCGAGGGACTGAAGGGCGAGGAGCGAGGCCCTGGGTACTTGCAGCTTCCTGGGGGCGGCAGCGGTAGGGACAGCCCCCGGACGGAGGAGCAACCCGGCTCCCGCCAATCCAGCTCCAGCAGGGCCAGCTTCGGACCCGTGTGGCACGTTCCGGAAAAGAAGAAGACGGCTTCCCCGTCTCCTCCCCCTCCCGCTCCGCCCGTGCGCAGCGACAGTTTTGCCGCCACCAAGGTCCACGAGAAGGGGCTGATCATAGCTTACCCCGAGGCGACAGACCCTCACGGCCAACCTAAACCTCCCGGGAAAGGACCAGACAAAGGCATAGAGCCCTCCGACGGCAGCAAGCGCTCCCACGACGGGCGCCGCGGTCCGCACAGCAACCCGCCCGCCAAAAACGACGATGTCAACCACCCTCACGTTTCAGCCGACAACCACGGCCACAACCAGCTCACCTCCAACACGGCGTACTCCGGGTCCAGCACGGACGTCAGGCCAGGCCAGCCGCCGCCTTACAGCTACCAGCCCTATCATCAGCGGCAGTACAGCAACGAGAGTGCCCTGCTCGCTCCGCCCGGCCGAGCCCCATTGGCGGCCAAACCACAGAGCGTAGGTGGCTACTACAGCAGCTTGCAGGAGCTGCCCACCAGCACCTCGGCCCAGCTCTACAGTCCCAGCCAGGGCAGGACCCCCAGCGTCTCCTCCCTGTCCGTGGAGCAGAACCCGGAGGGCGGCGGCGGGGCACAGAATCGGTACTACTGCGTCACGGCCCGCCAGGCCGGCCAGCACAGCTCCCAGGCCGCGGTAGTCAAGGCTGACGACAGGAAAGCTCCTGCTGTTCCCACTGCCACAGCTGACATATCGGTAGACAAGAGGTCTCTAAGTCCCCCCAGGTATACCCCTCCACAACAACAACAACAGCAGCCGCACTCCACCGCTAAGGAGAACAACGGGTACAAGCGTTCACCCACAGTTCCCCCTAGTGGACTGGAGTCGCTCGCTGCTAAGCCTGTTCCAGACGACAGGGACCGCCGGAGGGGAAACGGCGGGCAGCACCCCGCGACGTACTACACCAGTTATCCTCCGAGCCAGTCGGAGCAGAGACGGTCCCTCCCTCAGCAGCAGAGGGAGATTCCTCCGAGCCCCAGACAGCAGGAGGCCGGTAAGATCTGCCCCCAGAGCACGCCCATGCTCCACTCCCTGTCTAAGGAGACCCTCTCTGTCCAAGGACCCCCACCCAGAGAACCAGACCTCCAGCCAGAGGGCTACGACCCGCTGGGCACCAAGCAGACCAAGCGCAGCGAGCGTTTCGCCACCACGCTGAGGAACGAGATCGCCGTGAGGAGAGCGAAGCTCCAGAAGAGCCAGAGCGCGGCGACCCTCTGCGGCCCGGAGGACGAGGAGGAGGAGGCGACGCGGGCGGAGGCGCCGGCGGAGAGGGATACGCGGAGACCCCCGGAGGGCTCTCCGGCCGACAGCTCCTTCACTAGCATCTACAAGGACCATCTGAAGGAGGCGCAGGCCCGCGTCCTCAAGGCCACCTCCTTCAGGAGGAGAGACCTGGAGCCTGTCCTCCTGGAGCACGGTGGGGTCGACGCCTCGCCTGGCTGGGAGGCGCCTTCGGGACGGGGTAGGAACGCAGCTCTGCCGTCCCTTCTCAACGAGACGCCCAGGGCGGGCTCGGCGGCGGCCGGCGGTCAGGTGACCCGCATCGGGGGGCGGAAGCGTTTCGCCACGGAGAAGAAAGTGAGGTCGTTCTCGGAGCCGGACAAGATCCACGAGGTCGGGGTCGAGGAGGACGCGCCCCCCTCCGAAGGCTCCTTACACAACCGACGGATGATTTTTGAGAACACGGGCAAAACAGCCTTTACCAAAGCCTACCCTAAACTCAGCACCCACAGCTGCTCCGAGGACCCCCGGGAGGGCAAGAGTAGAGCAGCAGCCCCCACCGACGACGGCCACAGAGGCTTGAGGAGCCGGGCGGCGCCCTCCACCCAGGAGGCTCAGGGCAGCCCCTACTCTTCCCACAGACAGGCCCTACTGGAGCAGCAGAGGCTGGGCACCTTCGCCGAGTACGAGGCCACGTGGAGTTGTCAGAAGAAACCCCTAGAGACCAGAGGGTCGGGGCAGTACCGCTCGGCGGATAACATCCTGGACCAGGGAGGGGAGGAGCCTGCCGCGCCCGTCTGTGTCCACGAGAGGTCGCGGTCCTCGCCATCCGCCGACTTCTATGGCCAGGTTCGAAATTGGCATCGTCTCTGTGTCTTCCAGTGTTTAAAATAACATAACCCGCCGATACAACCATGAGTACTTTCAGTTTGCTTTCATTAAGGTGTGATCGACGAAAACATAAAGAATGTTTATGGCTGAACGCACCTTGATCTAGTATTACTCATAAAGCGGTGGCATATTGACAAACCTTTCAAAAGGGGACTTAATTTCCTTTATTTGGACAAGAGCTCCTCGGCCAAGTCAAATATTAACCCATTTTGGTTCATAAAGACACACCCTTAGACTTTCAAGGGAGATTGAGAAGCTGAATATAAGACAGATCTTGAGTCACCTTCTAGTTTTCTCATGGCGGTAGCACGGCACATCACTGTCGTCAACAACGCGTGTTTGTTGTGGTCGTTGTTGATTTCTCAACACCTTGCTCCTCTTTTTATGGACAGCAGGTGTCTTTTTGAGATAATTGGATAAAAGAAGCCTTTCTGTTTTTCTGCCATCTTGACAGAAAATCTCTGCACTGGGGAGAAAGTCTGCAGACTATTACCAGCCGGAGACCAAACCTGCTGAGCAGGACATCACTGCCACGAGGTAAAGATCCTTTTTCTGTGTGAGCCTCACTATCTGCACACCGCATTATGCTGAAGCGGGTTTGTGTTCATTAGATCTCTAATCTGTCCCAATATTGTGACTGTTAATTGTAACCTAAGCAAGTAGAAAATGGGGGGGTTTGGGTCGGCAGGGCCAGTGGGAGGAACAGCGCTGTCTTTGTGGTCCCGTTCGGACCATACCCACCCATGGCATAGCTGTGGCCCAGCTGGGACAACATGGGCTGGGGGGCCTTTCTCTGTGTAGCTGGGCTTTGTGTTAGCCACTGGGTGTGGGTGAGGCATGTGACTGGTGTGCGTTTGCACTGAGGGAGTGTCTTATCTGGCCTCTAGGCCCTTGGAGAGTGTATGCCACAGGGGGATGGAGGCTGGTGCAGTGGGGCCAAGCTCTGAAACGGATGTGAAACTTTGTTAGTGGATTTAGTTGATTGCATTTCAATTTAACGGTCCTCAGTGGTTTCCATTATATTGTATAATTTGATATATGAATATTGTAGCTCACTGGAAAAAAAAGTATATATATTCTTGAAATATGATACACATATATACTCGTGCTCATAGCTTTCTTCTTCATTCTTGTTGAGATTCGAAGCAGGTGACCCTATTTCCCTGATGTAGAAAATGAGTCACACGGCATCAGATTTAGTCTCAAGGACAGGGAGGGCTAAGTTCCAGTATTTGTTATTGGGTGTGGACAGTTTGCAGTGGCTGTTTGCTGATGTGTTTGTTTCGCGAAAGTAATATCCGCAGTCCAAGGTGTATATCCTAAGGTGAATACATCCACATTGTAAAAAAAATCAAAATGTTTATGCTGCTTGAAACTAAGAGGATAATTGTAACTTTAATTATTAATAGTATTTTGGTTTCTTAAATTATCATGAACTTTAAATATGTTTGCAGGTGCTTCTCAGTTGGTTTCCTCTCCTGTCTTTCTCTGATACCTTCTCTCCTTTACAAAACAGTAAGGACACTACTAAAACCATCCGGTGTCTTGTCTTTAAGCCAAACAAGGGCATCACGCTCATGTTAGAATTTCAACGGCATTCAAAGGCATCCTTACTTGTTTGTGCATGTTTGCATGATGCAGCTGTAGCATGCTTGTGGATGGAAGTATTTCCATAACTAAAAGTGGCATCCACTTTGAACATCAGGCCAATGACCGACCACTTTTGCACCATTGTGCACCCTCATCTAATTTCCATCACCACTGCAAGGTGCTGAATACCCACATCTACAGCCAGTCTTATTGAGGTGGGCCTCACCGTATGACTAGGGCCTTTGCATTGTGAACCGCCACAGCCTCAGGGCTGTGAGGAGAAAGCACCACGTAAGGAAGCAGCCAGGTGCTGTCCCTGTCTGAGACGGCCCACCCAGGTTACAGACGGTGAAGCCCCACTCAGATGCTGCCACAGGGCTCAGTGGGGCTCCGGTGAACACAGCGATGTGGTTTGAGAGCTGCCTTATGAGGCTGCAGGGCACTCGGTTTTGTTCAGGGTGAGTTAAATAAGGATTATGTCAAAAAAAACTGCCGCGACTGCTTTTCTTTTGTCTTCGGAGTGGTTCCGTCAGTGTGCGTGTTTTGCTTATTTTTCTGTCTCGTATGCGGTGGTCCTTCAGATAAGTTGTTGTTTTTTCACGTGTTCTGTTTTGATTTCGTCGCAGATCTACCTTTGTGATAGGGGATATTGTACTGTTGTGTTAGGAAACCTTGTCATGCGTTTAGTTTGAATCAGTGTAAGCAGAATACATTTGTCTTTGATCAGTGAAATATATGAGTAGGAACACTTATCATTTCAGCTTGTTCAGAATAGTTTGGAACCCCCTCCTGGTATTTGTCAGGCAGCCAAGAAGGTGCATTTGTTGGGCTCTGCATTAATGTATTTCAGATGATTAAGTGCTGAATCACCGCTGCAAATAATAATGTGAATTGCTGTGGTGTGCTACCTCCGGCCTATAGGATAAATGTATTGTGCATCGTGCATGTTCACGTCAAGAGGGTTGACGTTGTTTGTTGAAAATAAAGTCATGCATGCTGCTGTCTATCTAGCATATCTACCCTAAACACACAAGGTTTGCTCCGTTGCGCTTAGCTACTGTCTATGATTGCATCGTGTGCATGGCACAGTGTTATACAGTTCCCATTAACCCGTCTTTCCGTTTCTTTCTTTCTTTCTTTCTTTCTTTCTTTCTTTCCTTCTCTCTCTCCGTATCTCTGTCATTCTGTCCCCAGTCGTCGTCCTTCAGCAGTGTAACAGATTCCACCATGTCTCTGAACA
>JAVQJS010019032.1:0-12597 GCA_036024795.1 Galaxias rostratus | reverse complement strand
GTCCATCCAGAAAATTTTCATATCCCTTGACTTTTTTCACATTTTATTGTTACAGCCTAATTCCAAAACAGATTAAATGAGAACAAATTGATTCAAATATTCAACATACAATACCGCATAATGATAAAGTAGAATAAAAAATAAAAATAAAAAAACAATTGGCAAATGGATTAAAGTAAAGTATTACATGTACATAGGGATTCACAACCTTTGGTTTTGAATATTGAGTGCATCCTGTTTCCACTGATCCTCCTTGAAATGTTTCTACAACTTGATTGGAGTCCACCTGTGAGAAATGTAATTGGTTGAACTTGATTTGGAAAGGCACGCACACCTGTTTATATAATGTTCCACAGTTGACAGTGCATGTCAGAGCTCAAACCAAGTTATGTCCAAGGAATGTCTGTGGATCTTCAAGATAGGAATGTATCGAGGCATAGACCAGTGGAAGGGTCCCAAAAGAATTCTGCAGCATCAAACGTCCAGATGAGCACACTGGTCTCCATCATTCGCAAATGGAAGAAGTTTGGAACCACCAGGACTCTTCCTAGAGCAGTCTGCTCGCCAAACTGAGCAATCGGGGGAAGAAGGGCCTTGGTCAGGGAGGCGACCAAGAACCCGATTGTCCCTCTGACAGAGCTCCAGTGTTTCGCTGTGGAGATGGGAGGGCCTTCCAGAAGGACAACCATCTCTGCAGCACTCCACCCTGCCTTTACGGTAGAGTGGCCAGACAGAAGCCACTTCTCTGTAAAAGGCACGACAGCCTGCATTGAGTTTGCCAAAAGACACCTAAAAGACTTTCAGACCATGAGAAACAAAATTCTCTGGTTTGATGAAACCAAGAATGAACTCTTTGCCCTGAATGCCAAGTGTCATGTCTGGAGGAAACCAGGCACTACTCATCCTGGCCAAAACCATCCATACAGTGAAGCATGGTGGTGGCAGCAGCATCATTCTGTGGGGGTGTTTTTCAGTGGCAGACCCGGGAGACTAGTCAAGATCAACGGAAAGATTAATGCGGCAATGTACGGAGAGATCCTTGATGAAAACCTGCTCCAGAGTGCTCTGGACCTCAGGCTTGGGCGATGGTTTACCTTCCAACCGGACAATGGCCCTAAGCACAAATACAAGATAAGGAGTGGTTTTCGGGACAAGTCTGTGAATGTCATTGAGTGGCCCTGCCAGAGCCCAGACTTGAACATCTTTGGAAATACCTGAAAATGGCAATCCCCATTTAACCTGATAGAGCTTGAGACAATCTGTGAAGAAGAATGGGTGAAACTGCCCAAAAATAGGTATGCCAAGCTTGTAGCATCATACTCAAGAAGGCCTGAGGATGTAGTTGCTGCCAAAGGTGCTTCAGCACGAGGCAAGTATTGAGTAATGGGTGTGAATACGTATTTACTATTTTATATATATTTTAATTATTTCGAATACATTTTGAAAAAATTATAATAAAAAAATTCACTTTGTCATTATGCGATATTGTGTGCAGAATGTTTTTATTTTTATTTAATAAGTATTAGAATTAGGCTGTAACGAAGAAATTGTGGAAAAGGTCAAGGGGTATGAATATTCCTACAATCTGGATACACTGTGTGTGTATGTATATATATATATATATATATACTTCACTTTTTGTGTATCTTGTATTGTTACAGCTTTATTCCGAAATAGATTAAATAGATTTTTGTCCTGACAATTGTATACACAATACATCAATGACAATGTGAAATGTTTGAGATTTCAGCAAATGTAAATAAAAATAAATAAGAAATCACATTTACATAAGTATTCACAGGCTTTGCTCAATACTTTGCTGATGCACCTTTGACAGCAATTACAGCCCCAAGTCCTTTTGAACATGATGCCACAAGCTTGGCACACCTATTTTTTGGGTAGTTTTGCCCATTCCTCTTTGCAACAACTCAAGCTCCATCAGGTTGGATGGGGAGCGTCGGTGTACCAGATTGGATTGAAGTTCAGGCTCTAGCTGGGCAACTCGAGGACATTCACAGAGCTGTCCTGAAGCCACTCCTTCCATGTCTTAGCAGTGTGCCTGGCTTCCTTGTCCTGCTGAAAGATGAACCGTCGCCCCCGTCTGAGGTCAAGAGCACTTTGAAGTAGGTTTTCCTCCAGGATGTCTCTGCACAAAGGTGCATTCACCTTTCCCTACATCCTGACTAGTCTCTGTTCTTGCCACTGAAAAACATCCACACAGCATGATGATGCCACCACCATACTTCACTGCAGGGAGGGTATTGGCCTGGTGATGAGTGCTGCCTGGTTTGCCTCTAAACAGGACGTCAGGCATTCACACCAAAGAGTACAATCTATGTCTCTTAAGACCACAGAATTTTGTGTCTCATGGTTTGAGAGTCCTTCAGGTGCATTTTGGCAAACTCCAGTTGGGCTGCCATGTTCCTTTTACTAAGGAGAGGCTTCCGTCGAGCCACTACCACAAAGGCCTGATTGGTGGATTTCTGCAGAGATGGTTGTCCTTTTAGAGGGTTCTCTTCTCTCCAGAGTCCTGGTGGTTCCAAACATGTACTATTTATGGAAGATGGAAACTGTGCTCTTTGGGACCTTCAAAGCAGCAGAACATTTTATGTACCCTTTCCACCAGATGTTTGCCTCTAGCCAATTTTGTCTCAAAGGTCTACAGACAATTCTATTAACTTCATGCTTGATTTGTGCTTTGACATGCACTTTCAACTGTGGGACTTTATATAGACAGGTGTGTTCCTTTCCAAATCATGTACAATCAACTGAATTTACTACAGGTAGACTCCAATTAAGCTGTAGAAACATCTCAAGGATCAACAGTGGAAACAGGATGCACCGGAGATCAATTTTGAGCTTCATGGCAAAGGTTGTGAGTACGTATATACATGTGATTTCTTAGTCATTCTTTTTAAATTTGCTGAAATAAACTTTTTTCACATTGTCATTATGGTGTATTGTGTCTAGAACTTGAGGGGGAAAAAACTATTTAATACATATTGGAATAAGGCTGTAACATAACAAAATGTGGAGAAAGATCATTCAAGTATTGTGCTTTTACAGGTGTTAAAACAGGACAAGACAGTAAAACAATGCATACTTTCCGGATGCACTGTAAATAATTTGGCACGTACATTGAATTAATTTAATAAAGTAAATAAATCAAATATGGTTGCTTTGTAAATTTTACTTAAGGTGGCACCTTACTAAGGTGACTGGAAGTTGAACACAGCCATCATTTATCAAGTCTCTGCTCCCCTCTTTCAGCTTCTCAGAGGGGTGACCATATCAAACGGAGGAGTCCTGCCTCGGATCCACCCTGAGCTGCTGTCCAAGAAGAGGGGCAGCCGGGTAAAGGTGGACACTCAGGTCACCGTTCCGGAGAAGAGAGTGGAACGTGTCAAAAGCATCAAGAAAACCTCCATCAAAAAAGGCAAAGGCAAGCCTGGCCGCAAGCCAAAGGTGAGTGAGGCATGTGACGTGATGTTTTTATTTATGTGTATTAGCTAATGAAGATAGCTTTCAAGGACAATTTATTATGCATTATTCATGATCTTTTTTGTCTTGTTTGGGCGAAAGAACACAGAAAATGATGTGGAGGCTGTTCCCAACTCGACCGTTGAAGATGGACCAGGTGATGGTTTCACTATCTTGTCCGCTAAAAGCCTGTTCCTCGGACAAAAGGTAATAACTTTGAACGTTCAAATAGTTACATCTAAGTTGTTGTTGCTCCTGAAGGGTTGGTTTTTTTTATATTCTTTAAAGAAGAGGTGATCTAAAAGCACAATCCAAAACAATTATGCAACATTGTTTGTATAATTGATTCTCACATTCTCGCAAAGAAATGGCTGTATGTTCTTAACATAATTCATGGACTGCACCACACTTGCAGTTCCTTGGTTACCAGTCTTTTTAACAGTATATTTAACTCCAACAATATTTACAACTGCACTACAGAGGTATAACTTCTTAAATTTTCCTTCACAGCTTTCACTAACAGAGAGTGAAATTAGCAAAATCGGAACTATAAAAGTTGAAGGTATCATCAACCCCACAAACGCAGAGATGGACCTCAAAGAAGGCGTTGGTGAGTAGACTCAAGTCAATCAGTCAATTAGGGGAGACGCTGACATCTACTAGCCTCTTATAATCTCATTCCTAACAGGTTTCCCTGTCGTTTATCTGCAGGAAATGCCCTGGAAAAGGCAGGGGGGCGAGAGTTCCTGGACGCAGTCAAAGACCTGAGGAAAGCTCAGGGACCACTGGAGGTGGCATCAGGTAGGATGTTCAGGTGTTACAAACTTTGAGAGTCAAATAAAACTAGGCGTTATTGGTCAATTATGGCAAAATAGCATATCACCTACTGCCGTTTTAGTAACGTATGAATATATATATATTTATGTGTGTGTTTGTATTTTTTGCCTCTTGTAGTTGCAGTAAGCCAAGCCAACGGGATGGCGGCACGCTTCGTAATTCACTGTAATGTACCACAGTGGGGCTCAGAGAAGTGCGAGGACCAGTTGGAGAAAACGGTCAAGAATTGCCTCTCTGCCGCTGAAGAGAAGAAAATGAAGTCTGTAGCCTTCCCCTCACTACCTGCCGGAAGGTAAGGCCATAAAACCCTTTTATGATCACAACATAGATCATTGCTGCTGTGATGGGTTGCTGATAGAAGTCATTTGTAAGAGATCAATCTACAATCTTTGGAAGTTCATGTACATTTGCCAAATCTGCAACATCGATGGGGATTTTTTTTATTAGATGTAAATTCAGCATGGTATTTTTGAGCAGGTGCTTTAGCCCCCAAAAATAGGTGGTAAAAAAAAAAAAACAGACCAGTAGAGTTTATAGTTTACTGTTTACTCTACGCTAAGATCTATTTGATCTTTTACTGACTGTCGACAGTGTCCACACATCTCTAAACCGTGGCTGTGTATCTCTTTTGCTCCAGGAATGGATTCCCAAAACAAACGGCTGCCCAGCTTATCCTCAAGGCTATCTCAAACCATTTTGTGTCCGCCACGACCTCCTCCCTGAAAAACATTTACTTTGTACTGTTTGACAGCGAGAGCATCGGCATTTACCTACAGGAAATGGCTAAGCTGGATGCCAAATGAAGATGAGCAAATTTGTTTGTGGTCTTTTTATAAGCTTTGCAATTGTATTTCTGATGGGATTTGTTCTCAGTTAATGTTGACGGAAGGTAACGCAAGTAGGTTTTTTTGATGATGTTGAATTTGTCTCTGCAAAAAAAAAAAAAAAAAGGTGTTTGTGTGTGAAGTACTGTGCACGTTACACTGTCCTTTTATCAGAACTTTCTTTATAGAATAGACAACCATAAACTCCAGCAGCTTGTTTTTGTTTTGTTTGTTTTTTCTTAATATTACTGATTTTACATTCCGTGTAAGTTGTTTTTAGGCAAGAAGTCCAATGTAGTTTCAAGAGTTTAGTTTACTACAGAAAAAAGTGTTTATCATTCTGTTTTGAAATAAAAATCCAGATGTTTTTCAACACAGACGTAGATCTGGCTTAACCTTAGATAATGGGATATGAAATTACAGGGTATTTGATGTTTTTTTTACATTATATTTATTACATTGTAAAAAGTACATTACCTTTCATTTATATATACATTATGTTCATGTAATGTCCTGTTCCGAGAAACAGCTCTTGATAATTCAGTATGATAAACGAACATTAACCTTACACAACAGTCGGGATCCCATCAACTTTGAAGCCACCTTTAAATGTGTGGTTTCCGTGTTAAACAAACACTGCTTCTCATACACTCGACCACCAACCAAAGGCTGACAGCTACACTCGTCATTTATACACTGCGTCAATCAATCACTGGCAATGGGCCAAAACCTTTTTTCCTAATGATGTTCCCAGAATAATGAACGCATCCATGTCTCTGTTGGGTTCTCCGCACCTTGGGGTCAATGGAAAGACAATGTTGTGTAAACCAAAAAACTACAGGTATCCAAAGCAGATGGACGATTGAAAAAAAGCAAAAAAAACAACAACAAAAAAATAAGCAGTGAATACATTTCTCACTACACCAGATTGCTTCCAACTTGGCGCCAACAAAAAGTATGCCCTCCCAATGCTCAATAAATTAAGGTTCGATATGTTAGGCTGAATTAGGGGTACTTTCTCAAGGAGTAAGGTGAAGCTTGGGTTTTGATCAAACAGCTGAGCCTCAGAATGGGGACTGAAGCGCTTTTAAAAGCAGTAAGAGTATTCCTTTAAATCATGAATCAAGTATGCAAAAGAATGGTTCCAACTAACATTCATTCCCATACATACTTTGATTTGACTCTACAATCAATAAATTACTGTAAGGTATAGTACAGCACATGCAAGAAGAGCTTCTCTTACACAAAATCCCTCCAAAGTAATTACCCAAGTCCAGGAGGAATATATGAACCAAGTTACACATACGTGACGAATACACCCTGATACACATGACAAAAGAAAGTCAATACTGTACTCCCATTAAATAATCTCATATAGGACTCCATAAACCCCCCTATTCTGATTAAGATATGGTTTGGCCAGCCAGACGCAACTGTGCATTCTAATCCAGCTGTTTACTAATGTAGAAAGAGCCATATTTGGAATGTTACAGAGATGCCTCTGGTGACAGGCCTCGGACATGACCTTAAAAAAACCAACCACATTAAGTCTCTGTCCCTCTGGAGTGTCTGCCTTTCCTAAAGATATCCCGAAATTAGTCAGTCAGTTTTGTTATTGGACATATAAGGTCATTAACAGTACTAATAAGAAACTAGTGAGCAAAAATAATTAATATATAGTGTTTCCTCTAATGAAATCAAAGGCTATGTAATATAATTTTGAAGCAAAAGCCTCTATTTGGAAATATATAAACTATGTATGAATTGACAGTAAATGTACAGCTAAATTTCCACTGGAGCGAACAATAGTGTAATTTTTACATGGCTCTATTCTGACTGAAGTAAATCTATCTCTGTACAGCCTCATTCATTAAATGTATATGCAGTACCTTAAAAAGAGAATTAGGATGATGAATATGATGATGATCTGTGTCTCTGCCATGATTTTGAATCACAAGCATACCAACAGTGTTAATCGTGGATGCCTAAATCAACTCTAGATAAAAAAAAAATATCTAACCAGTGCTGTTTCCTTCATATTCAAATTATGCAGCAGATCCCAAATACTCCTCACGCACTAAACAAATACGTCAACAGTTCAGAACACCAAGTCTTGCAGTAACAAAAGACAGTGGCCAAACAGAAAAGGAGTTTAAGCAAAAACTAAATCCGTTGGCTTGACTTTTTATACGTGAGTGACCGTGCAAGTCCTGGGTAGTCTATGAGTGTTAAAAAAGAAGGGGTGTCAGGAATCCCCCACCCAGCCTGACAGTTACAGAAGCAACAGCAATGTCATGTTAAGGGCTAACAACTGGACCGTGACCAGGCAACGATAGGTCGAGGATGTAAACAAAAAAGATGGCCGTTATTGAACCTCTGAACTCTCGGCGGGGTCATTGGGCCTGGGCGCGGGGAGCAGCGGCACGGGGGAGCTGGCCTCGATGAGGGCGGGGTTTAGAATGATAGGCAGCGACATGGGAGGCACGCCCACCTGGAGGGGGGAGGCGAGAGGTTGCAGAATCAGGGGGGACTGGCTGGTAGGGGCCGGAGGCTGGCCGGGGCACATCTTGGTGGGCATAGGGGGAGTCGAGGGGGGTACTGGAGAGGCTCTGTCTGTTCCTGGAGAAGACAGAGAGAGAGGAGAAGAAATTATATTGAAAGGCAAAAAAGGACTTCTAGTTATTAATATGAAATGCTTTTTAGACTATATCTTAACAAGGCGATATCAAGGCAGGCCGAGAAACGACACTTTTTCTTCTGTAGACTATCTCTTATCGCTAAGAGCCACGCTGCCATGGTTACCGTTGGCACTAGCTGGCGGTGCTTCCAGAGGCGACGCTGGTCTGCTGGGGGTCTTTGGCTCCGCTGGCACCACAGAGGCTGGCATCGGGGGGGCCTGGCCGGGCACTGGGGATCCCGCGGGGGCCATGAGCTGTGGGGATGGGGCGGCAGCATCTGGGGTCTCGACTGCGGCATAGGAAACAGGTTCTGGACACGCGATGGAAAGTAATTATCATTAGCGAGCTGCCTATCATGGCAGACAGACCCAACTACAAAAAGGTTAAAGACCTTTTTGATTAATTAGGAAGAGAACCAGCAATACTACAACACATAAAAACACAACCAGCTCTCGAATTTGCTTTGGTCTAGAGCATTATGCTTAGGGAACGTCAACTAAAATATTGATCTGAACTTGATTTGTAACCACGGCGATAACGCCGCTGAGTTTGACGTAGGTGCCAGTGAAAGGGTCGTAACGCACCTGGTATGACGGTCTGCTTGAAGAGCTCCTCGCGGAGGTGCGGCAGGAAGCAGTCGATGCGCTCCCACGTGATCTCCCACAGGTCTGAGTAGCCCGTCCTGGAGTCTGCGCAGTGGAAGATCCCCGCCGTGTCCATCACCAGCAGCATGTTCTTCAGGGACTCGGGGATGGCCTCCAGCTACGCGGGACACACGAGACGGAGACTATGAGACTATGACAAGGCAGAGAGGAGTGGGTTTCACCTGTCCACGGTACCTTACCGTACTGTAGAACTGTTTCAGGGTAAGTGAGCGAGTGAGTGAAAGAGTGAGTGAGTGAGTGAGTCAGTGAATGAGTGAGCTCACCAGAAGGTCGCTGGACCCAGCGTGCATGTACTTGTCCATGAAGTCCAGGATGGTGAGCCACAGGGCAGCGAAGGTGGGCAGGGACAACAAGGGGGACAGGTGTTGTAGGAACACCTAGGAGACGGACAACAGGCCGGTGACAAACAGGGCAGGGACCAATGACAGACCGGGGGAATGGTGAGACACACAGATGGTCAAATCAGTGAACAGAATATATTTGAGGAAGCACATAAATGCAAGAGGGGACTTTGAAATGATTTGGCTTTCGTACTTCAACATCTGAAGTTAAATAAATCAATCATTTTAAAGATTTAAAGTTTATCGAATATTCTGTCAAACATCACAAACCCCCCGCCCCTCAAATGTTTATTTATTAAAACTGTGAATTTAAGGGTATTGGGAGTATTTTTTTAATGACGAACAAAAACATAAATATTAAAACACTATTAAATAGCAACCATCATCTCTATTAAAGCTCTTTATATGATATATCTTCTTTATAAGTTAAGCTCTGACCTTTGACAGTAAGGTGCAGGCCCTCATTCGGGTCTCCTCCATGCCGCCAACGTCTGCGGGGCTAATGTTGTCTAGCAGCTTAGTCAGTAAGGGGAACAGCACCTGGGAGACCCCCGCATAAAAAACAAACAATTTATTGATAGGCAAATAAAGTTAAAATGCAGTCTGGAGCTGTTTTTTTTTTTTTAAATCTCTTTTCTTTACATGAATTCTGCAGACAAGGGAAATGTGGCTCCAAAAAAGAGCTTTATTTCCAGTGGGTTGTTAAGCACTTGATGTGTCAGATAATTGTGTGCGTGTCACCTTATTGAAGCAGGACTCCCACTCGGTGGCGTCCAGCGTCTGTAGGTCGTGTACCAGCAAGGCCCTCTGGAGGTAGGTGAGCGCCTGCATCCGCACCTGACGCCTCGCGTCGCAGCACAGCCAGGCCATACCTGACCAAAAGGGGCCGGACAGGCCTTGTGTTATGCCCTGGTGCTCTACAGAGAGACCCAGGAAGTCCTTTGTGTCTACTGCTGTGAAGATTGTTTTTTAATGAACACTGTTGGTGACTGTCTCGTTGATGGTGTTTGTTTGTGTTTGTGATTTAGCTAGGTGCTACACTCAAACACCTTATTGTACACCGCCTTGAGAAGCAGGTATGTTGTTAGGGGCACTGAATTTCCCCTTTGGGGGAATAACAATTTTACTTTGTTTAATATGTTTATTTTATATTTTATCTGCACTGTCCACTGTTTGCTGAAACAATGTAAATTACTCCTTTGTGAGATATATAAAGAACTCTGATTCTGATCTGATTATTTTTGGTATCGTCTCTTTAAAGAGTGGAGTCAAATAGCTTTGGAGTGAAATAACCAAACTTTAACGGAGTATTGTTTAAAAATCAGCAGCTGGTTAGGGCTACTGTTGTTTTGGACAAGGAGCATATTTACCTTGCAGCAGTGGGCACCAGCAGCTTGTCCACAGTGTCTGAGAGTCGGCCTGGATCTTCCTGCCTGCGGCCTCCAGGGGGCGCTGCTCCTCCGCCCAGGAGCTGTAAATGCTGGCAGCCCGCGTGTGGAGCGTGTGCATCAGGTCGAGCAACTACAAACACCGTGGAGAAACCAACCACAGCGGTGTCACCACATTTGGCATACGGAGCGGAAGGGAGGACCGGGGATAGAAGGGCCATGATGTACTGTATGTTAACAGACTCTCTGCATCTTTTACATGGAGTTAACACCCTTTCCACTTGACTATGTGAAACTTGGAGCAACTTATAATAACAGCGATTCATATAACACCCAGATATAATAATTTCCATCTAAATTTGTAAGATACGTATTAAGTTTCAAATTTCCTATACCTAATACGTTCAGAAAACAATATTTTTGATGAATACTTGATCAGATAAAAGAATCAAATCAAAATGCTTTTCTTATTGTTCTTCTATGTACACATAAAACATGCCATGACAGAATGAGAGACTCTTGCCACCCTGTTAGAGGACATATTGTGTAAAAAGCAGATATTGATATATGTTTATATACACAAGATCTGATTGCCTTTAATACCTTCATAATAACAATTAAAGCAATTTTGGTTGTAATAAGCGGGAGGAACCCAAAGACGTTGAATCTCTGACGATGACAGGAGGCATTTCTCTCTTCCTCAATCCAACTCACAACAGCAACAGTCACCACGGCAACGCCACAGTCACGAGAACCCCACCCTACGGCAACGCCACAATCACTATGACCCCACCCTGCTCCTGAGAATCCTGAATGAGTGTGGGCATGTTTGTTCGAAGGAGAAAAGGCACCGCAGAACAGATCCTACCCACCTCACTCCACCCGCTCGATCCCGCCCACCACAGCAACCGGAGGATGAGGTGTGTTCAAGAGGGCATTTCTAACTTTAAATATGATAATTTCTAAACCCTTTGAATTATTTCTTTCATTACGTCTGTATTTGCGTTTTTGTTTTCTGTATTGCTCAACATTGACATTGATCTCGGAGGGAAATTCCTTTCAATAAAGTCCATCGCACGCACACATGCGCGCACCCACACACACTTTTCTTTTTTCTCCGTGTGATCTCCTAACCCTGCGCCTCTCCTGAAAACACCTCGGGGACAGGAAATCAAAATGAAGAAGAAGGGTAAAGAGGGCCGCTGTACTTACATCCTGACTAACCTGTAAAGACACCGTGTGGTAGCTGGCCGGCACACCCTCGTCCTCCTCCTCGTCGCTATGGGAACGTGAGGGCCGCTGGCTCGAGGTCCGGCCTCCTCGCCGGTTGGCGCCCTCCTTTTCCCGGACCGGCTTCTTCCTGAGCCGCGACTTGGACGAGTCGTACTTGTGGATCTTTTTCTTCTCGTGGCTTCGGTAACCTGCGGCGGTAGCGGAATGTAAGAACAATAGTCAGATATCGAAGGAGTACAAAGGGGAGAGGTATGCGTGTCATAAGGCTGATTACAAAGCAGTTTCATTTGGTTTGACACCGGGCTATCTCCAAAAGTCAAAGGATTACATTTCCCTTTTTTTGTATTACCGGATGTGGTTTCCTAAAATTGCATATACATGTCCAGGCCTGGATAAAATTGGAAGGCCTATCTAGTCTTTAGACACTTTGACGTTCGTAAAAGCATAATTAAAACAAGCCTAAATGACCCGGTGGGCGAGATATCCCTTTCAGGTGGGAAGCCAACGGCAGCAACAAAAGGCACCGGAGCAGCACCAGAGGGGTTCAGAAGGTCTGTGGCTTTCATGAACACCCCCCTCACCCCCCAGAGGATCAGCGTGGTGCTTACTTAGCTCTTTGATGGACCCACCTCCTCTGTCTGAGCGTCTTAAAGCTGTGCTGACAGCAGGTATCTGAGGGCCCCGGAGGGATGGCAGAAAAGAAAAGGACATCGACTCGTGCCAGGGCAGGAACACACCTTCTACCATTTACCCTGTAATCCCTGTCTTACAGTCGATATGTAGAAAACCACGTATAGAATAGAGACGAGAGAGGAAGGGAAAGAAACAGTGAGAGAGAAAGAGAGAGATAGGTCCTGCACTGTATGGAGTCCGACAGTGGTGAGAGTTGACGTGATGTGACTAAGCGAGGGCTATCACTTCAGGGCGCTCAGCCTTCAAGCTGAAATATTCTCTTAAATAGGAAGGTCAAAATACACACTGCAGAGAAATTTAAGATTTCTTCAATTATAGATTACAAAATTTTACTACTAACTCATAAAGCACTGAATGGTCTTGCGCCGCAGTATCTAAGCGAGCTGTTGGTCTTCTATGATCCGCCACGCCTGCTTCGGTCAACAGGGGCAGGCTCTTTATTTGTACCTCGAATAAGG
>JAVQJS010019011.1:0-13969 GCA_036024795.1 Galaxias rostratus | reverse complement strand
AAGCTTCTTTCTCTCTCTCTGTGTGTGTGTGTGTGTGTGTGTGTGTGTGTGTGTGTGTGTGTGTGTGTGTGTGTGTGTGTCTTGTGTGTCTTGTGTGTCCTCTCCAAGCCTGAGAACCTGTTGCTGGCCAGTAAGCTGAAGGGTGCAGCAGTGAAGCTGGCTGACTTTGGGCTGGCCATTGAGGTGCAGGGAGACCAGCAGGCATGGTTCGGTAAGTGCACCCCCGTAACCCCTTGCCAAGTAACAGCAGTTGTCTAGCATTGCTAAACAAACAGCAGATTATCTTTAAAAATCTCTGACCTTCTTCAAGAATGCATGTAAAGCAGAGCATTGAAAGTTGTCATTCTGACACTAGTTTGGGAGGTTGTCTGGCCATTGTTTCTGTCCTTAAGGCTGTTCCAGGTTTAGACACCTGATATGAGGCAGTAGGTGAGCCAGAGCTGCAGGCATACAATAAAGAGAGACTTGAGAAAACTCTGCTGCAGACTCCTGTTGCATTGCCAGGGTGGATGCCAGGCCTACTTTCTCTCTAATCCCTGTGGGATGGAAGAACAATTATTCTATAATCCCCCAGTGATTACTGTCCTCTGGGACTCCCAGACCCAGTTCATTCAGACACGCAGCTCAAGGGCATGCTGGAACTTTGAGTCCTTTGAGAAGTAGGCTGCATTACATTGGCTGTGAGCCACAGCTACGTTCCCCAGCTGTGAGTTTTTTAAAGCTTGTAAACCATGGGCCATAAACGTTGGCTTTACGTGACCTCTAATACTGTCTGGCCTGTGAAATGTTTGGTTTGCCTTCCTGGAAGGATGGATCATGTTCACCTTGCTCTACGGAGGGGAATAGGGATCACTAAGTGTTGTTCCTGCAGGTTTCGCCGGGACTCCGGGTTACCTGTCTCCAGAGGTGCTGAGGAAAGACCCCTATGGGAAGCCGGTGGACATGTGGGCTTGTGGTAAGAGGCACTCATGCAATCTCAGGACTCGGCCTCTCTCTCTGAATGGACTCACACAGAGTCAGCACAGTCCTATCAGTTTGGGATTTGTGCTGCTGATATCTAAATAGTACATTCTCAAAGTGGACCCATTTTAGCAAAAACTTGTTGTAATTCAGAGTGTCAGTTATGAATGGTCGGTTTTCACCCGTCATTGTGTAGGGGAGAGATGCAAACGGATGTAACCTTGAATGTGTGTATTTGTGTTGGGGTCGGGGAGTGGACAGGAAAGGTAAACGTAGTATTATTCCTTCGAAGGTAAGTTGGAGTCACATTTTCGAATAACTGACAATGCAGAAGCTTTCAGGACACAATTCACCAGTGAAGCAGCCAAGCTATCAGAAAGCTCATTAAGCCTCATCAGGGGAGCCTGTAGGGCTGTGCTGCACACGACAACCCCCTCAGCGGGCACAGGCAAATCCCTTTGTACAGCTCTTTATTCTCTTTTGCTGGTGCTGCTTGGATGAGTCATGGCTGGGAGAAGAGAGCAATCGCCCCCCTGTGTCCCGTTAGCAAAGCGCCGTGGTGTCCAGCCTTCTCCGGTGAATCCCAGTTGAGGCTCACAAGGCTGAGTCAGTAAAAGGCTGGCCCACCTGGGATTAAGAGAACAGGCAGGACACTCACTCACACTGATCACCGTGCATGCAAACACACCTGATGAATACGGAAGTACACCTATTCACGCATGCACACACACACCCTTTATTTTGCATGCACACTGGTGTACGCAGAAGCTGACACTCATTTATTCTCACACATACACGCACACACACACAAACACTTTCTGTTTCTATCACCCACACCTGTGGCGGCCAGTCACTAAGTACAATAGCTGGTGTTGTCTGTCTAGGACGGCTCCCCCTTCAGAGAGAGGGGCCTTTCATCATGCCCCGGCAACCTGCCACCCAATCACAAGCCCTGGTCCTTAGCAACCCAACACTCCACAGCTTGGCTTGGATAATGGTCTCCACTGCCATAATCAAAGTAGGAAGTGTTCCTCTGCATGGGTGCCCTTTTTATGAAGATGGATATTTTACAAATTAATCCATCACTCTTGGAGGCGTGCAAGGTCATTGCCTTGCTATACATTTGGGGCTGTTCATTTGTAAATTGTACTCTCTCAAAGTGGATTAACTTTAGGAAAAGCAATTATGCAGTTGCTTTAATTCCAAGTTATTGAGTGTACATTTAAAAAGGTGTGTGTATGTGTGCACGCATTGCGTGAGTGCGCACTTGCATGTGTGTGCGTGCGTGTGCGTGCATGTGCGTGTCTGTGTAGGTGTGATCCTGTACATCCTCCTTGTGGGCTACCCTCCATTTTGGGATGAAGACCAGCACCGCCTCTACCAACAGATCAAGGCCGGGGCCTATGATGTGAGTACATGTAACGGTCAGCAAGCTGAAAGCCCTGGCCATACCTCCCAGTTATAATACAGTCCCTGGGGAGTGTGAGGAGGTGCCTTTTTTCTCAACCCAGTGCTTTAGCAACCTAACGTTTGTGTGGCTGAGCACAAGACACAGGTCCTATTCCAGTGCATTGCAACATATGCCCTCTGGCTAATGGATGGTTGATGCCATAATGAATCCCTCTGTGGCCTGTGTAGTTCCCCTCTCCAGAGTGGGACACAGTGACCCCCGAGGCCAAGGACCTGATCAACAAGATGCTCACCATCAACCCCGTCAAACGGGTCACCGCCACAGACGCCCTCAAACACCCCTGGATCTGTGTACGTTACCATCGTTGAACCAGAAGACCGTGCACACGTTTACACTGCGACGTGGTCATGTGCATTCATGGGTGTATTGATGTTGTCAATGAACACACACACACACAGATAATGTGCTGACCGTGTCGTTTTGTCTCGACCCTCAGCAACGCTCCACTGTGGCCTCCATGATGCACCGCCAGGAGACGGTGGAGTGTCTGAAGAAGTTTAACGCCAGGCGGAAACTCAAGGTGGGGACTAATGTGTTCATCACGACTCCGTCGGCACGGAAACACGCCATAGGTCAAAGTCAATATGTTGTGTGGAAAAAACTGAATTGATTGCCATGTGAGATCTATCTTGACCTATGTTTCCTTTGAGGGTTTTGACTTAAGATAGCCTTCGAAGGGACATTCTTTTCCAATAATACATCCTGTTGTTACACAGCCCTCAAGCCCCATATGTGAATCATTTTCGAAAGGAAATCATAATGTGAATAATTGACTATAAATGTGCTGTCCTCTGCTAGAAACAGGATTTATAGACATGCTTGGCTTATAGACAAGCCATGACCAGTGTCAGGCAGTGGACTCCTGTCACCTTAGTGTCCAAGGACAGTTGATGATCTCCCAACACATTTATGACCAGAAGGAGTAGAGAGCATTCCAGTGGCAGTTGTAGTTCAGATTTTCATGTGTTTTATTTTCTTTAGTTTCCCTTTGGTTCAGCCTTTTTCTTTTCTGTTTGCAGGGGGCTATTTTGACCACTATGCTGGCTACTCGGAACTTTTCAGGTAAACTAAAGATATATCCTAGCAAGTCTACTTCATTCTCTGTTGAATTCATTGTTTCGTTGACTCATGGCAGCCCTTTTCCCATCTGATCTATTTAAAGGCCGGTCGAATCAGACTCAATTTTACCGATTTCAAACTGTTTGGGAATAGCCTTGCTCAGTATTACAAACTGTCCGTCACTGCTGGAGAGCAAATGTCTTTGCCTCCACAGGACCGGGCATGGCCCTCCTCCCGGCCCATATCGATAGGGACCTGGGGATCTCGGTGGTACTAAGTGGGTCGATGCAGGCACGACCATTAGGGCCTTCTCAAAGGGCAAACCCGTGTGTGTGGGAGCGGGCTGACTAAGGCTATTGAGTGGGTGTGTGGAGGATTCTGCCGGGGCTCGCTGGAGCCCTCAGATGGAGTCTTTCCTCTCCTGTCATGCCGTGTTCTGTTCTGCTGTTTTTATTTAGAGGATGAAGGGAGCACAGTTTGTGCGTGTCCTTTGGAGTGTGTGTTTGTGCTTGCAAGGTAGAAACAGGCTGTCAATCGTTGCCTGTTTCTGAAGCAAATCATTCCACTTTTTTCTATCCCTGCTTTCCAGTTATTCTTCTTATTCTTCTTATTCATAATAATAATAATAATTATTATTATACTAATAATAATGCCGTACTTTCCGGACTATTAAGCGCACCTGTATTTAAGCCGCACCCACTGAATTTGAAAAAAATATGTATTTTGTACATAAATAAACCGCACACGTCTATAAGCCGCGGGTGCCTATCGGTACTTTGAAACAAACAAACTTTACACAGGCTTTAAGGAAACACGGCTTGGAACAAAAATAAATCAGCTTTACCGAAACACGGCTTTTAACAAAAACAAAAACTAGCAGTAAACAGGAGCCTCCCAAGAATGTCATTGGTCACTATCTCTGTGCAGCAGCTCTACTTACTTTTCCTGCCAGATCGATCGTCTTCAACTTGAAAGCTGCATCATATGCATTTCTCTGTGTCTTTGCCTTGATTGTGTTGACCAAATTATTACCGTAATCAGAATTATGGGAAGTTTGAGCACGCCCGATTTCATTGCACGTTTTTGTCTTTTTTTTTTTTTTTTTTAAATCCCATTTTGGCGGCATGAAGCTTGTGAAAGCGGGAAAAATCCATAAATAAGCAGCATCATTATATAAGCCGCGAGGCTCAAAGCGTGGGGAAAAAGTAGCGGCTTATAGTTCGGAAATTACAGTAATAATAATAATATTAACACATAGACAGACAACTCACACATATACATTCACACCCATGGAAAATTTAGAATCACCTATGAACCTACATGTTTTGGACTGTGGGAGGAAACCGGAGTACCCGGAGCAAACCCACGCTAACACGGGGAGAACATGCAAACTCCACACAGAAAGGCCCTCAGGTGGGAATCAAACCCAGGACCGTCTTACTGTGAGGCAACAGTGCTAACCACTGCGCCATCGTGCAGGTATTATTATTATTATTATTGTTATTATTATTAATGATAATAATAATAATAATAATAATAATAATAATTATAGAGGGCAGCACGGTGGCGCAGTGGTAGCATGCATAGTTAGTGGTTTCCTCTGGGTACTCCGGTTTCCTCCAACAGTCCAAAAACATGTAGGTTAGTGGGTGACTCTAAATTGTCCATAGGTGTGAATGTGTGTGTGTATGTGAGTTGTTGAATGTCAATGTGTGATCTGTCCAGGGTGTACCCCGCGTCTCGCCCAAAGTGGGCTGGAAAGCGGTTCTGATAATGGATGGATGGATAATAATTATAATTATTATTATAGCAATGATTATAGTACTAATTTTAGTAATAATAATATTACATTTTATTTAAATATTTTTTTCTAAACCAATACAAGCTTACATTTAGGGTCTGATTCAGACCTGTCCTCACAGCCACAAACTTTGTTAATCACCTCCGAAATGATTTCATTACATGAGGCTGTTTGCTGATCGTAGACCCGCTTTGTGTTGTATTTACCTGTGTTTTTCTCCCCTTCCCTACCGTTGTGTGGTACCCGCCCTGTAAGGTAAGTTCTGAGCCGGTCCCAGGACACCCTCTAACACTGTCTGCTCCACCAGTGCTCTGACTGACCACTAGGGGCCAAAACGGCACCCTCTCCTAACCCACCCCTAACACTCTGACACTGTCTGCCCCACCAGTGCTCTGACATCACAATCTGCTAACCCCCCCTGCACCTGCATGGCGTTTGGGCTTGTCATCCTGCCCCCCGGCTCTGTCCGATGCCTAGCCAATAAGCATGCTCCATGCCTGGCCAATAGCTTGCATGTATACCGTACGTCGGCTCCCCACACAGCTTGTGACTGGAGGGGCTCTCATTAGCAGGCCCACAGGGGTCTGCTGCTTTTAAACGTCCCTTCATTTGAAGGTCCCTTTGAAGTGTGTGTGTGTGTGTGTGTGTGTGTGTGTGTGTGTGTGTGTGTGTGTGTGTGTGCGCGCGCGTTAATATTGGGGAGCTCAGCCAATAAACTGCCAGTAAGTGCTTCAATGACTATTAGAAACTTACACCCGTTGCTGCCTGCATCTTTAACAACAATCTCTCTGTTTCCTTTTTCTCCCTATTCAGTTTGCCTCTTGTTTTCAGTGTGTGTGTGTGTGTGTGTGTGTGTGTGTGTGTGTGTGTGTGTGTGTTTTGACTGACTGTCTTCTCTCCTTGCTTTTACAGCAGCCAAGAGCCTGTTAAATAAGAAGGCGGATGGAGTCAAGGTATGTTAGCCTCGCACGCCCTCCTCCCCCTTTTAATGTTGTTTATTCTAGCGATATGTGTGCAATTGTGAACATCTAGAGGTTTGCACCTAATTTTCCTATTGCCCAAATAGTCTTTCATTGACGTTGACAGGGAAATTTGAATCTGTCACATTAAATATCCTAGTGTGAATGTCATATCCCAAATGCAGAGTCCATGCTAGTGAGTGGTGGCAGTCTGCTGTCCACTACAATGAGACTGAGGGGAAACAATGTGTCTGGGACAGATGATCTGAGTGTTTGTAGCAGACCCCTTACTTAGTGAACCCCCTTTGAGAGGTTATTCCAAACGTTCTGACAAATCCATTTTATTGAGGGATTTCAATTCATTTCGATCCTCCCACTTGCCGCTGCTTATGTTGTCTGCATTTTTCCAGGATCTCTCTGGTCTACTCTTTCTTTCTCTCTCCCTCCCTTGTTTTGTCTTACCCCCGGGGTCCGGTCTTTGTTTAGGTTTTAGAAGCAGTGCAAGCTGTCTGTCAGCCTAACACATACACATAGGCAACTCCTCTCCTTTCCTCTTTCAACCAATACTCTTATTTCTTCGTTCTTTTTCTACCTTTCTTTTTGATGGATGCCTGATCCAAAGGTAGCCAGTGTGTGTGGGGCTTTGTTTCCCTGGCCTTTGGCCATTTGTCTCAGTCTGTCACCATGAGTCACAGACTCACACTCCCTCACCCCTAAAACCTGTCCCAGTTTGCCATCGATGAGTGAACAGACAACGATACAAGCCCAGCAGGTGTCATTTCAAACATTCTTTGACTTCCTGGTAAATATCCTTGGCCCTGAGAGTGGATGTTTACCTGTGGATTGTTTCCGTGCGTGCGTGCATGTGTTTCGGGATCAAACTTTGGAACACTTTAGACAGTTTGTCCTGCTTTCTTTTGTTCTCTAACCGGTCCTTACAGAAAAGGAAGACGGATGGAACCGAGCCAGTTATGGTAGGCTTTACGCTGCTTTTCACCCAACCTGGCAACCGCTACCGATTGACATAAATAGCTGACAATAGAAAGGCTTTGTTATATCCCCTTCAGCCATATGTTTTTGTAATACCTTTAAGCACCTGTAGAAATGAATTTGAAAGTGAATAGATATTTTGTCATTTTGTCATTTCTGTGTAGTCTGAGATTAGAATTCCCATAGAGAATTACTGCAGAAGGCTCCCATGTACTTAGCAATCTGTGTGACCGTGCGACATGGCTGCCGGGGAATGTGTTGCGACACAGGGTTGTGTGGACTGCAGCCGTCAGGGGATTCAGTCCTTTCAGTCAGAACAGTCAATGCTTTCCTCCCACCCTGTTGGTTTGGCCTGTGGGCCCTTCTCTAACTGGAAGATGTCTGGAGGATCAGCTCAGCGTAACTGGTTCTCCTTCAGTTGCGTCCAAATTGGTTTGACTTCCTCGTGTTGAATGTGCCCATTAGGAGGTATATTTGAGGCTGCGGAACGCAGAATCCGCTTATGGTGGTGGGAATATTTTCTGTTCATTTTATGCCTCTGAGAAACCCAAATATTCCTAATCTTATTTGCTACAGCCTCATCTCTTCCTCTGAATAAGTAAACTTTCTTGAATTTGATTTCTGTTCTTTTTCTCAGAAACACATTTTAGCCAGGCTGGTAGAAGAAACGTTAAAATAACATAGTGTTATTTAGGGCATATTTCCACTATTGCTTAACTCTTGTATTTGTTTTGGAGCTAATAAATTGACATTTATTTTGATGTCTTATGAAATTGTAATGCAACTATCTTTTTAATCAGACGAGAACAGGTAAATCATGTCACTTCTGTGAAAGTAATATCGACTGTATTTTCAGTAGTTCTTTGTAGCTTCCTAGATCCTTGACTAACTTTTCTCCACAGCCGTGACCTCCTAGACTCTTCTTCCTCTCCTCTCCCTGCCTGCTGCTGTGAGGCTTTGCACCCAAAGACTAAGCCTAGTCTACTATCTGGCTGTCTGTCCGTCCGTCTGTCTTTTCACTGTGTTCTTATAGATCAACAACAAGGCTAATGTGGTCACCAGCCCCAAAGAGCCTACCAACACTCCTGCTCTGGTACTCACTCTGCCTGCCTGTCTGCCTCTCTGTTTGCTTACCTGCTTGCTTTTGTGCATCTGATGGTCAGCCATTGTGACTGTCTGCTGGTCCCTCTTTGGAGCCTGTGTCTGAAATGCTTGACCAACCGTGCTTTGTATGGTTACATAGATTTTTGGTTAAGAGTGTCTCTGTCCACTATTGTCTTTTTAGAAAGCTTTTTCTAGGTGTCTGTTTTGTCTCTCATGTTAGCGCTGGCACGACCACATTGACTGCATGGCTAAGGTGTTGCATTTTCCTTTGTTGTTGATGATAAATAACACTGTAATGGCTACTGAGATACCATTGGTGTCTGATTGTGATTACCGTGTGGGCCCAACTTGAGCTGTCACTCAACTACCCGTTGCCCCCGCATTGCCATGGGAACCAATGAGACAACGCTGTACTGTGGGAGCATGCCTCCTGAAATAGACTGTGGCATACTCACGGAAAGAAACTTAAACGCACAGAATGGCGCATGCCGACATTCAAAGAGCAACTCTCGTTTGCGCAAATTCCATGCACTCTCTTAAGACCGACTCTGAAGTAATACATCATCCTATGCCCACACAGACATAGGACACACAACACCCCCCATCGGCCTCACCGTGCCCATTAGGATGACCCCTCAACTTTTGAGCAGCACAAGAGCTAGACTTACACCGCCAAAGGGTTTGCCTAAAGTCATAACATGTTGGTTCTATATCCTCACTGTGGCTCTCTTACCACTGGCTTTCAGTTCATCCAGGTAGTCCTTGGTCCAAGCTGTGTTCAGTTCCATGTCTGGCTCTGGTCAGTTCTGGAAGTCCAAAGAAAAGTTATTTTCAGGTCTTGTATTGACTGATAGCCTTGCTTTAAGTCAACCTCCTTACCCTCTAATACGCAATGCTTTCCCTTGATGTGTCCTGTAGTCCACCCGCCTACAGCCTCTGTTCCTTTCCCATGTAACCCTTCTGTTCTACTTCCTCCACTTTCTCCTCCTCTACCTTGACCAATCAGGAGCCTCAAACCACCGTTATCCACAACCCGACAGATGGAAACAAGGTACTGGCCAGACTGGTACTCAGTAGTTTAGAGATGCACTGGTGGCTTTACTGCTGTGTGGTGTTCCTCTGGTCCCGGTGTTTGCATGCAGGTGGCCCTTTTTGTACCATATTATATTTCACCTAGATGGGGTCCTTGAAATACTGTTTGTGGACAATGGACTCTGGGTTCCTAGGTTTCGGGTCAGGTCTAGTAAATATTTGCATGCTTCTTTGACATACATGGGATGTGAGCTAATGACTAGGACATGTTGGCTGCAAATATTTACTGACAAGGGGATTGTTTTCCCTTGTGACACGGGTTTATGAATCCTTGTAAAATAGTTTGTTTGGGATATATTTTTTATAGGCATAGCCATAGTTTCGATTTGGTTTGTTCCCTATGAATTTATTTCAGTGATAACTATTGATTTAGTTTTTGTTGAACAAACAGTTTACTCTTCTTCTCTGTTTGGCTGGGTACTTTTAATATGTTTTTGTTTGCTTTTTTATTGAAGGTAATAGTTGTCTCTGTGTGTGGGCACAATACTTGGGTGGGTGTGTGTGTGTGTGTATGTGTGAAACCCACTAGTTGTATAGTATAGTAGGATATCATAATATACTTCTAATCAGCATGTGAAGTCCCGGAAGTCTACCGCCAAGTTGTCCATTCTGATTGATTGCTAGCTGGCCTCTGGCGTGATTGAGGTAACAGCTCAGCAGCTAATGTAAAAAACAGAGCAATCTCCCTCTGTCTGTCACAATGCTCTCTTCTGTCTGTAGCCATTCCCAGCCAAATCTATTTATATCATGTGCCAAACAACGCATATTAATAATGCAACAGGGTGGCGTTGGCAATACCAATTTGAACAGCAGACACTGAAACTCCGATGACTTGAGCTGAGAGAGACTGAGGTGATTCTAAATCGCTCAGACCAGCCAGATGTTTATTTGCGTCTTGCTCTCTCTCTCTCCTGGTGAGCATTTCGTTTGTGCTCTTCTCCGGGCCGTTCATGATTTTGTGGTGTGTTATTGTCTTTCAGGAGTCCAGTGAGAGTGCCAATACCACCATCGAGGACGAGGATGTGAAAGGTAGGGACCTGACCCCAAACACACTGACATCAGCCCAGCGTGGCGTGTGTCCCAAACTAACTTCAGAAACACATGGCCGTTGTTTGTTTTAGACGGGGCATCAAGGCTGGCTTGCATTCACCCTTTTCTTATTTCATGTCCATATCAATTCCACTCTGACATATGTGTGTGCATTTGTATGTTTGATAATATCTTTTCATTTACAAACAATGACATAACAAAAGTGTATCTTATTTCATTTTATGTACAACTGTTTGTCTAAATTCCAATGGCCACTCTCACCTTCCTGCTTGTCATCTGGTCTGCTTAGTTGCCCCCCAGCAGGCCTTCCCTTAGTGGTGGCTTTAGTCCCAATGTGAAGAGCCAGGGTTTGCCTGTAGACAGCAGATCTGAGCGTAAATGGACGCCACATCCTGGCGTGTCTGTGGTGGGTGGATGCTGAGTGATCTGACCCGTAAGGAAGACACACACGCGACAGAATGGGTCTGGGAAGACACTGTGGACTATTGTGCTGTCGATCAGAGGGTGTGCCGAACCTTTGCACTCTGTGTGCGCAGGCTGCTTTTCCACAGTGGGAGCCATTGTAATCCGTGTGAGAGGGGGGCTGTGGCTCCTCCCCGTTAGAGTGGCCCTTCTCTAACTCTCACTGGGGATTGTCATCAGCCACATTTATTCTCCTCCCTTTGATGAGAAAAAGCCAGCATTGGCTTTTATTCTAGTTTGACCTCTCCTCCTTTGTGCTATCAAGTAAGGCAACCCCAATCAGACAGATTCTTCTTATATATGTGGTTTTTACATCAAAGCACTTTTGAAAATCAGCAGAAATTGTTATAGATTGTTTTATGCCACAATAATTATGGCCGATGAGCTACCTGCTTTGACAATAGCTCCATTGTGACAGATCCAACTGGAGATGTGGGCTACCGAGCTATTGAGGGGAACGGAAATTGGTTTCCCTGTGTAGCCTGTAGTGGAGGGGGGGGGGGGATTGCTGGCGGCTGGCGCCTGACTCTCCATCATGCCTGCTCAACGACGGCGGTGGGGGGAGTTACGTAATGAGACACGTCTCTTCGGCCCGACACAAGAGCTGGTCCAGAGGAATCAGTGGTGGCGCCTCATTTCCATAGAGGTGCTTTGTTTTTTCTGGCAGCTGCTTTATTAGGCCGACCAAATGGCCCTGTGGTTCCTCAGCTGGAAAGTGGTCATTTCATCAAATGTATTGAGTGAAGGAGCAGTACTCAGTAAGTCCAGGTCTTGTTGACAATATTTTAATCAAAATAGAACCCACTGTAAATTTAAACTGCATACCGTCTAAAATGTCCAGAAATGTAATGCTTTCAAATCGATACATACTTTTCAGCGACGTTAATATAGACATGCTCATTTTATTGTAGCTGTAAAATGACAGGATGATTTGCGCTGTGTTATTCTGTTCTGCTCCAATATCTCCTAAAACGGGATGGGTGCTGCCGCCAGTCATCCCCACTGTCATTCCCTCTCCCCGTTATCCGTCTTTACCTCTGATGTGGTAATGTGATGTCCATCTTCTCTGCTTTGCCGAACACAATGCTGCCACCTGTCAATCACTCATCATTTCATTCCTTCCTTTTTTCCTTCTGGTTGCTTTTCTTTTCCATGGAAATGCTTATATTCCTGCCTCACTCACACATCCATCAACCTTTGGATCCCGTATCCACCTTCTCATCCATCCATCCATCCATCTTTCCCTCACTCCTCCTCCTTGCCCCAACCTTACTTAGTCGCCTACCTTTTCAACTCTCCCTGTAAGCGTTTAAGCACTCACCCACCATCTCACTCCACCTCCTCCTGCTCTTCCTCCTCCTCCTGCTGGTACTCCCCCAGCGTGGGGCCGAGTGCAGAGGAGTGCTGTCTGTACGTGTTGAGGGGGCTGGGGGCAGCCTACCTCCTGCTCCTGCTCACCTGCTCCTTTGTGATGTTGCTGTGCAACCATCCAGACCCTAGCCTCTGTGAGCCCTGTGAGGCCTGCAGCACTCAGGGCCCCGGCCCCAGACCCCTGCCCAGCTTGGGCCCCGGTGACACACAGTGTAAGTCCTCCCCAGGAAAAAAGAGGGAAGGTGGGAAGCATTGTCATCTCCTTACCCCACTTTTGGAAATGCATCAAGTGTATTTAGAAGAGCTGCACCCTCAACCCTCTCCGTCAGAAAGCCTCTGTGATTGTGTAAGGTAGGTAGAAAAACAAGTGCATTCTAGAAGCAGAACCCTACTAACCAGTGTAGGAAGGGAGTGAACGTCCTGGAAAGTCCATCCTTGTTAAGTAATTTCATTCCCTTATGTCACATCCTAAAGGAAGTTTGTAGCTATATTTCTATATAGATCATATAGACCAGCCTACACGGTAGATGTTCCTCTGGTGCCCCCTGCAGGTTCATGGTGTCACCACAACTATTTCTAATGGAACCATCAGGGGGGAGAGAGGGAGGGAGGGAGGGAGGGAGGGAGAGAGGGAGAGAGAGGGAGAGGAACTTAGGTTTTAAATGGAATGATTGAGATAATATATATATATATATATATATATACACAAACACACACATGTAGGTAGTTGGTTTTCCTGTGGTTCTGTTTGTAGTCAAACTATTCTCCCGTAAGTCCACTGTCAGTTTGCTCTAGCTTCTATGAGACCCCAAATGAGCCATTCTGTAAAGACTCATTGTGCCTTAAGCAAAGTACTGCTAATCCACCCAGTCAGAACACCAGTCAATACCTCGCGGCACTGGAAGATGAAAGATGGAAGATCTTTCAATAGAGGAAAGAAATGACAGGTGGTAAGTGAGCTACTGGCCGATTCCCATAGGAGTGTTTTGACATGAGGAGTCAGCAGTTAATGGCCAGTTGATTTGCCTCCAGTGGATTTGGAGTAATTTTTGGAGAGAGGCATTTTGAGAAGCCCATGGGGAAGGCGATTTGGTTTAGTTTTCACTAAACGAGCTACTAAGTGCAAGCACTTATTCTGACAAGTCAATACAAAAACCTGATAAAAGGGGACATTGGCCTGTGGCTCAGTCTCATAGGATCAATACATCTTTCAGTAGCTGCTCCGGTTTTTGCTGAGTAAAATCAAATAGCCAATTTCTTGACAGGTTTTGTGACGCTACTCCAACTTGACGTTTAGTTTTTTCTGTGATTTCTCTGGTGCCCTGAGTCCACCGGAGGGTTAAGGCTTTAGAGAGGAAGGACACGGGATTAGCCAACATGTATCGTGTTGTGGTTGTTGCTTTCATGCTCTTTGCATTGCTGGAAAGTGCCATGGGTCTTGTTAGCGTCCAGAATGGTGTGATCGATCCTAGGGGGAATGCAACTGTTGAAGGTAAAAGATGGAGAGATTGAATAAATGTGTGGTTGACTGTTGTTAGGGATTATCGGCCTTCTGAGAAAATATGCAATATGCATTTCTTTCTTGAAAGACAGCTTTAGGTTCATTCATTTAATTAGTTTATTTGAATTGTTTAGTGGGTTTAAATTTCC
>JAVQJS010018984.1:0-10342 GCA_036024795.1 Galaxias rostratus | reverse complement strand
ACTGCTCAGTAGCGCTTGAAAAATGTGGCTTTAGCGTTCATCACAAACAAAAACTAATATTTTAAACTTTTAAATATTATAATCTGGAAAATGGAAAAATTCCTCTGCAGGCTTACTATAAATGTATGCACATTTTACATACACTGAGACAAGTTTTACTTCCGATAATTCAAGGTCTGACTTTTTTTCTTCTTCTTCTTGTAAGCACAAAGAGAAGACAATGGAAGAGTGACAGTTGAAGAGAGTGAGGGATGAAAAGAGGAGATGATGTGAAATTTCAGGATTATTGTTAGTCTTCAGGTCTTTCTAAGCAGCGGCTGAAATAATAGTGTGGCGTCTTGTTGAGTGCTCTAGGCAACGGAAATCAAAAGCTTAAAAAAGGGCCCTGAAAGCAACTCATTCAGAGGCAGCGAGGACCATAATCTTGGAGAAATGAATAGCTTTGGGCTTTTGAAAATTAGCATTCCTTTCATTGCCACCTCAGTATGGTCGAACAAAAAAAAATGACTTTTGAAAATGAGGCTGCTTCAGTCAGAACCGCCTTTGACTCTGTTTTGGGGAAAACATTGCGCGCATTCACAGGTGTTATAAGCGCGTCAAAACAGTGTTCCTCTTCCTTTCGGTGACAAAACAATGTGCAATTGTTAACGCGTTTCTTTTTGAGTAATGCGTACTGTTGGAGAATGGCAGCTGGTTGGAGTGGGAGGTGTGTGGGGGAGCACCAGGGCCTCCAGCACAAAGGAGCGCACTGTTTTCTTAAACTTGGTAAAGAACCCTAGACACCAAAATCGACCGCATTATTACCATGGCGGACGATAGAAAGAGTCAGGGGGTAGCAACCTAAAATGGGCTAAGCTGACAATACTTTTCTTCCATGACTCGCAGGCACAACAGGAATTCCTGTGGACTTCTATGTGGCTATTGAAGACTGGCTAGACTGCGTGTTTAACAGCAGCTAGGTTTGAATGAACCATTATATCGTGTCCTTCTAAAGAAACGTCTCTGGAGATTCGGCATAATGTCCGACCACATTTAAGAAAAAAAACATTTGAAAGAAATTCTATTTATTCATTCACCATTTTCCATTTCTCATTGTTGAAGTTTCACCGCATATGTGATTCTAAGATTTCAAGCGACACCCCAGGAAATAAGATGTTGTGACTCATATAGATTAGTGAACTGTGGGGAAAAGAATCCTCCCTTTAGTCTGGAGCCTTTTTGCCGAACTCAGAATTGCCCTATTTTCAAGTGAGGTTTTGTGCTCTCATGCTTATTGAGTGACAAAGGGAAGCCTAAACGACTATTAGGAGACAGAAAGTCCCTTTTTGACCTTTCAGAAACGGCATCTCAGAGCAAATACTTTGAATGAGTGCATGCACAAGTGTTTTTCGATGAATGCTAGAATCGGAGCTTGCGATGGGTAATTTTATTGGTACAGATCCCCCGGTGTAAATGGAAGGGCACATAATGCGTTTTGAGCACCATGCAAACCGGTGACCTTGGAAGGAGTAATATAACCTCCCACAAAACCCTGACAAAAATATGCCCTGTCTTGTCTGTCGTACCACTTCACTGTTTAATCATAGACACCTTGACAAAAGTCACCTATGGTTGACATTGAGATGAGCAACGCTGCGTCCATCCTGAAAGTAGACAATTGGACTGTGTGTGACCTAAATCCTATTTTATAGCAAAGGAAATGACGATATATCACTGACAGAGATTGTTATTTACCATTGCCTGACAAAATTTGACCTGGTTGCATCTATTCAGGTAGTGCGGAGAATCAAGGCAATGCCATTCATGTCTTGTGGTTGCTATGACGCCATTGCAGGCAGGTAGCACATATTGTTCATGTTAATCGAAATTCAAACTTTGATAGAATTTATTTTACCTGGCAAAATACAATTCAAGTTGGTTTGAAACAGTCTCCAGTTGTTATACCAGGTAACTAACGTTGTTTGCTTCTTCTGCGTGACCTTGATGCCAATTGTATTCCAACAGCAGTATTTGTTGAGGAGTTATATTTGACTGTAAACATTGTAAACAAGGCACTGCTGCAAAAGAGACTATAGTCTATATGGCACCTGTATAGCTCTATAGCTCGGCTCATTTTCAAAAGCATATTAAATAGCATGCCGGAGGAAAATGCTTCGTTCAAGTCCATTTCAAAGTCAAAGTCCTGGCAAAGCCAATCGCTTTCTCACCACATCTGACAGCTAAGCTAAAACCTGGCTTGTAGCGAAAGCACAGGTTTGATTTCTTGCATTATAACTGGTCGATGTGAAATAAATTGGTTATTCGATGATATGCTGTTCAGAATTTTTCATACCTTTAATTATGTGTGTGATTACTTTTCACCGGTATGACAGGCTGATAATTTGAATTCAGAAATAATGTTCAATTCATATGATACGAGGGAGCACTATCTGAAATGGCGAGAACCAAACAAATAGGGAACATTGTTATCGTCTAAATTTCAATAACGAGTTGCTAAAATATTAAAGGATTTAAACTTTTGAACTGTCATTGGGAGTGAAAAGTTGATTACTGCTGCATGCATTACAATTTATGATAGACATGCTTGGTATGTCCACCGTTTATATTGTGACAACCCGATATTCAAATGGACCTGAGCTTTTTTCTCTGTCAACTAGAAGTAGACACTGTGCCATTTTATTATTTACTGCAACTTCATATTACTTACTATCTATATATCCATATCTATCATGTATTCAAATGTGAGGAACTGACATTAATCTTTGATATAATGATAAAAGTTTTTTTTTTTTAAGTTTGGAAATTGTTGCTTCATCAAAACCCTTGTCCTAGACTTTCCTCTGACACCCTGAGCGACTTCCCACAGACACCTGCTGTGAAAAGACCCGTTTTCTTTTCTCATCCGTTCTCCAAGTAACTTCCCCTTACTTCAAGCAACTCTTCCCCTTTCTTAAGGAAAAGAGGAAGGACTCTGGGTAATTGAGATTACTTTTGTATTATTTATAAATGCCCTTCCTAGTGAAACATACACTTTTTCTAACCCCCTTGTGTTTAGCATGGTCCTACAAAGCAACATGGCTGAACTTGAGGATTTCTTAATGCGTGTTGTGCATGATAGATTGGCGGTATTGTATTATCCTGTAGTTTTGCATTCCTACAGTATACGAAATATTTCATCCATGCAGATAGCTTTATATATTTCCTAAACATTCTTACATTTGACTTCAGGTCGACTTACTTCTGGACGAGTTAATTAAATGAGCTGTTTTTCATCCTAAAGTGAAGAACTTTGTGAATTATTAATTCTGTGCCCATTCACCAGCTCATAGCGTACTGGTGTTCATGCTCTTTGAATATGCACTTAGCTGTTTCGTGGAAAGTTCATCACAAGAGCCCATTTTGTGATGTGAGGAAATGAATAGCTGTGGGTGTTTAATGCGTTTATGTTTTCTGCAAATTGACTTTTAATATATAAAAGATTGAAATCGAGAGGAAAATCAATAATTGATGGGAGCATTAGCCAGACTTCATAGACGCACACATAGATTAAAAACGTAATATCTGTTCTGAAATTGTTCAGTAACAAAAGGCGGAATAAAGAGATGGAAAAATAATAAGAACAAAATTACACAAATAGAGGAAAATAACAGTTTTTTTTTACAAACGGGTGTGCAAAACAAATTAGAATACAATATAGACTCATATTGTTTTTGTGCAATAAAGTCAGACATTTTCAATACCAAGTAGTCAATATTCACAAACATGCAAAGGTTGTAAGACCAAAGATGGTTGGTGTGAGAAGGAAATAAATTAATAAATAAACCACAGTGAGTGAAGTCACATTCAGTTTGGGAGCTAATGGCATTCTGGATGACAAGTAGCATACCAATATTCCAGTTGGCTGCTTTTAGCATACTGTAGCAGACCTGAAATCAACTCTAACTGCAGATATAGGTTTGAGCAGTCACTGATAGTAATGTATCGTCTTTTCCAGATCTGCAAGCATGCAAATTAAAACAAATTGCACAGTGCATTAACGGTTTAACAAAGTAGGCTTAAACTCCTCATTTTTTGAGAGATATGTTGAAGGGAGACAAATAAAGATTATTTTATCTTTAATAGGAATGCATGGAAGTTGACAGGTTTAAAAAAAACATCGTTGATGTCAATCTACTCCATTCCAGATTTATGATTGAACCTGATGAGCTTCAACATGCACTCCGTTTTTAATGGTCCCAGAAGGACATTAGAGTTTCCTTATTTCCCCATCGGATGGAAATGAGTTTTTAATGTTGATGGCCTCATTTATGGAGTGTGTTCTTTGTTACCTTCAATACAAAACAAACCAATTTTATGGGGCAAAACCCCAATATTGATTGAAGTCCACCTTGAGAGATAGCTTTTGTGCAACTGACCAAGCAATTTAAACCACTGTTGGGAATCAATGACCTATGCGCACTTTTGGCGGCAGGTAACAAAAATGATTGATTCTTTACATTGGGTAGGCATCATTGCTTTGTTTTGTCTGCTCATTCTCTCTACATAGTATTAAATCACAGCTTTCAGCCATACATCACATGTTGATACCAAGGGACAGGCCTTACTGGACAGCAATATCCAAATATCTCTCAAATATGCCGAAGATAAATTGTTCAGCGGTGTAGGAACTTTGATGTGCTTGCCAGGAACTTTGATATGGTTGTGACAAACTCAGTGAACACTGTGAAAATAACTCAGCACTTTCTGTCACTTCAAGGCTGCAACTTGTCTCACCCACACAAAGGTTCAGAAAAGAAACAGAAAACCTGAGAACTGTGAAAATGAGTGCTATAGGATGGTGTGACTCGAAAACTGTAACTCGAATCACGGTCATGTTCATTTACGTTTCCTGCCTAACACGTTTTCCTTGGACTGTTTGGAGGATTTCAATACTGTACTGGTGTACTGTACTGTCAGAAATTCATATCAAATTTCGGGTATTAGGATATAGATGCATACTATCCCCAAGGTTTTTCACAGGTGAAAATAACATTGACAAACATTCAGCTTGCATGCATATTCTTTCATTTACTTTGATGCACTCTCTTTGTTTTTATATTTTGAAATGTGCTTCCATTTTTACTCACAGGTAATTGATTCAAATGGAAGGTACCTACTTGGATAGCTATCGTTAATGAATACCACAGTGACAATTCAGAAATGGACATTCCAACTGGGAAGGACATTTCAGATGGTCAATTTCCTATCAGTAACATTAAGAATAATTGCAGTGCAATGAGGATTATCCCTCTCTTTCAACCTTGTGTAAGAGCCTTGGATAACAGAAATATGTAAGACCATGATCTTTATGTGGCCCAGCACTCTGAATCCCTATAGATGAGAAGGCCCAATTCATTAGACAATAAAAAGGGCCCATCGAACTGTCCATCTGGGAGTTTAATTTTAAGGTAAAGAGCTTTTAAATTTGCAGAATTCATTTAGCAAGACTTCATCCATTTAAAAAAATCTTTGAAATGGAGCCATTATATTGGCCTTGATGGGTCATATTTCTGGACTTACAATTGTGGGCGATGTACTTTTCATTAATGGATTCAAATGATTCACAACTTTTATCAGCGAGAAAAAAAATCGTGCCATCGCAGTGTAGTGACATTGATTATATTGTTGAATATATTATATTGCTGAAGTGGCATATTCCATGGTTAACAGGACCAACAAAATAATTTGGAAAGTATTCCGTTTTCAGTCTAAGTAGATAAGGGAATGTCATGTATCAGTTAGGAATGTTTGATGTTCAATTTCATATTATGAATACCTGACATTACATTACAAAATCAAACTTTGTTTATTCATCAGTTGGCATTGGTTGATGTCAAGCCAAAAGTAAGGCCTGACATTTGAAAGTAGATTGATAATCCCAATCCCCAAGTCAGCCAATAGGAGATGAATATGACGAGCAGTGAGGCGTTGAACGACGCTCGGCCATGATTGATACAGGTGCCACAATGAGAGGTCAGAGCCATGCCTCAAAAACCGGGGCCATCGATTCCTCTGCCCTTTAAACAAACAAAAGGACACCTCGCCACCTTGCCTCCACCACGCCGTTGTAAGCCTTGACTTCTGCAAACAACTCAAGACACACGTGAAGTGCATCAGTGTGTAGCGTAACCGCCACCAAAAGGGAATGTAGTTAGCTCTAAACCAACACATGACAGCGTCAAGTGCAAATACAACAGCAACGCAAACACCACAAAAAACACACACTAGAAAAACACTTCACAGCTTTGCTCCACAGTGTTCCCACAGCAGATCCCTTGGAAACACCCCCACCGTTTTTCAAGGACTATTTTTAGTTTTTTTTTTTTAATTTTTTTTTACGTTTCTTTTCCATTTGCCTCGCGCCTCTTTTTCAAGAGAACGCATTTGAAAGTCGCTGGGGCGTTGCGGAAATCTATTCCCCTCCTGCTAAGACAGCTGTTTAAAGGAAGCCATTAATAAGAGAGGAGGATGAATTCCGTGGAGACAGAGGGAGCGAGCCGTAGGGAGCGGAGTATCCCCGGCTGAGGCGACGGATATCACAGCAAGCAGGGCTCCAGATTTCAACCGAGATGAGAGGTGCACACAGGGGCATGGGGCAAGTCGGTTCATGTTTTCTGAGCTCAGAAAACACTTCCTGGTGCGTTTAGAAAGTCAAAACCAGACCCATCATAGGTCACACGTTATCCCTGACCGTGTGCTTGTCGTCTGGCAATCTTTCTGTGAAAGCAGGATAGTGGCGGTGGTAGTCATGGAAGCAGAACCTCGCCATGGTAAAGGTCAAACAGAGAGTGAACTGCAGTCCACACCACTTCAAATATCCATTCTTTAAACATGCACAGCTCAGGGCTGAGGTTGACTTTTCATCCTATCCTGCCTGTGTTTTGGCGAACGTGCTTAGACCAGATTTGCTGAGACTATGGAGACAACAGCCATTGTGGGTTGTAACAAGTTTTGTGTACCACTCATTGTAATTATTATAATTGTTGAACTGATACTAAATTTATCTTGATTATGAACAGTTTCTGTACACTGTATGTGTTCAGTCCACCCAGCAGTCGAATTGCCCTTTCTGAAGCTGAAAGGAGAACAGCATCTGACATGAATGTGTAGGACAGGCCTGTAATTACACTGTCAAGAAACAGAATCATATTTGTATCGCTTTCGTTCAGTAACATTTAAGCTCACCTAGCCGGGTCATGTTCGGTCCAGATAAGGACTGCTCCATGGCACGACTCAGTTTTAATACAGGCAATGGCCCCCGTATTGCCTTCATGTGAATCTCCACAGCTGGTTTGAATAGAAAGCTATGCCTACATCTGTTATTGGAACAGAGCGCAACATTCATTCTGATTACACAGTAAATAGGGTAGTCTTTCCTGGTCCTTGAAGATTGATGGTCTGTGATTTTTGTGGAACCGACCAAGCTAATACTTGAAAATGTCTGAGATGATAACATATTTTTTAACGTTGATGGAATTGACTGGAAATTATATCATTCTTTTTGGAAAACTATAGAATGCCACATTCCTTTTCAAACAATATTAGGTCAACACATAATCTCCGCTGTTTGAACAGTATACTTAAAGAGGTTTGACGTTCGCAAGCTTGAATTACAGGGCGATGTGCCGTGAAAAACACTATTTACATAGTTTCAGAAGAACAGACTAACGTACAAAACAACAATCTTGTTCTTGTCTCTGGGAGGCGGTTCCGGAATCTCGGTTCCAGGACCAGAAGGCACAGGAACAGCTTCCTCCCCCGGCTGTCACTGTGCTGAACACTGTCTCTACACCCCGGTGACACCACCCTCCACCCCCTGAGATCCAAGGTTATGCTAGGCTTTGCACATGTACATACAACAGGCCAACCACCAAACACAAACAATCACGAACAAGCAGAATGACACACAAAGCACCACAACTCAAAGGATCTCTGCTGGTTGTCTTTACAGATGACTTAAAACATGGGTGTAGGCCGAATCAGAAAGGTCAGCAACGAGAAGCCTCTGCATGCTTGTGACATTAAAAGCGCATGTTTCCAAAGGGATCCGTTTGATCTAACATTACACTACAGCCATCATGGCTGACTAACGCATAGGATCAAACCACTGTAGGATATGTATAAGGCAGGTCAACAAAACATTGTGAAACTGTTTGACCAATGCTTTCTTCAATTCCAGAGTTGTAAAGAACAATCACAAAGAGAAATGAGAATTAGGTTGCCTTGTAATGAAATAAGGCCAACGTTTGTCTTAAGTAGAATTGAACAGGTTGGTGGCGTAAAAGCAAAGTCATTGCTTCCAATCGCTTAAAGAAATCAATCTAACCACAACCTCATTTATAAACCTTAAAAGTGGGCACATCGCATCCTGCTTTAAGACAACCAATTTCTCCATCTCATAGAAATGCATGAAGACTGGGTGGTCGAATGAGTTTGGCAGGATTCAGTTGACAGCCATTGCTAAAATGAGAGCCCGTTTTTAAATTACTCCAGCCACTAATTTGCTCGTACATCTCACCAAAACCGTCCCACCTTCCATGAATTAGCCCCAAATCCAGCCACCAAAATGGGGAATGCGATTTAGACAAAATACGGACAGCTTTACTCTAAGAAAGAGTTGGCTTGGGGTTGAGGAAGTGGAGGGATTTGGGAGGGAAAACGGCCCTTCCTGTGTTGGTTGGAGCTCCTGAGGTTAATTACTACAGTACAGACAATCGTTTGCTCTTTGTATTCGTAGTTATCTCTCCTCACAGCTGGTGTGTTTTGCCGAGTGCCCGGCCATTAATCAAACCTTTCCCCTTCAGGAAGTCAGGCGATCCATCACACCTCTCGCACGCACTCGCTCTCTCTCTCTCTCTCTCTCTCTCTCTCTCTCCTTCCCCCTCCAGCTACCTCGCCTGTCCCACCAAGAGATAAACCCTCTCTTTGAACATGCCAACGTTCAACCTTGAATACTGATTCTGCATTTTGGTGATGGGTCAGGTCATTTTCAAGGCAAGAATTATAGCATTTCAGTGGATGCGTAAGTTAATGGTGAGATGTGATTGGGCTTAATAGCCTGTCACTCAGGACAGGACTAACCAAGTGCGCAGTAATAGTTTTATGCTTGATTGACATGAGAATTCTTGTGACTAGACTAAATCATTTATCACTCAGTGCTGTTGAGACTGCATTATTAAATTGAACTGCTCAAATCCCTTTAAATCAACACAAACATAAGCATAATCCTGGTTACTTTATTTATTTCTCTATACCACACTTAGTTTCTTCTCTGTTTACACTCTGAGCCAGCATTTTAAAGACCACGCTTATTTTTTTCAATTTCTTCATCTCCTCTTTAATTGTCTATTGCAAGAAGATTTTCTGCTATTAATGCTCCCTTCTTTGTTCTCTCTTGTCTCTCGTAACTGTTTTCTTTCCTGGATGCAAAAACTTCTGTTCTTTTCGATCTGGCAGTTACGTCAGTCTCTGGAGACCCCTTCAGCTCCCTGGTCTCCAAACCACACACACACACACACACACACACACGCACACACACACAAACACACACACACACAAACACACACACACACACACACAAATGCACGCACACACACATGCACACACACACACACACACACACACACACACACTCACACACACACACAGAGGAATTCTCATCAGCTTTATGAGCTTCAGCCGTGCATCGTAAATAATCCAATCTCCCGGAGACAATGCAAAGGGCCAACTGCCCTCTTGGTCCGGAGCACAGCCAGATAAAGCTAGCCTAGTAAAGGAAAACGGGGAATTGAAGAAGAAAAAAAAATCTTTTGTGGAGGGAGGCATGGAGAGGGCTTTAATGAGACTTGTAGCAGAAGTAGTAAACCAGAGGAGAACGGAGGAGCGAGCCTTTTTCTATCGCATCCTGCCATGAGCGAAAACAGTGTGGCTCTCCGCCCACGGCCTCATATAGTCAAACTAAAAGCCCCCTTTCCCCCCCCCCCCCCCCTCCACTTCAGCACGAGAAGCGGCGGTTCGGGAGCTCAAGCTGGGTAAAACAATGATTCAAGGTTGCGGTGATAAACGAGCGTGTCTACTCTGATAGCAGAAGGTCATGTGCATCAGCCCCCAGTGCGCCTCGGCCATCTAGCACACAGCGAGGGTCCGCTGTCGGTGTCGACGGACGGCGGGGCTTTTTTGGAAGGGGGGGCGGGCGGGGGGGGGGGGGGGGGGGGGGGGGTTTTTTTTTTTGTCGCGGGCCCCCACCCCCCCCGGCCAGTTATTTTTTTTTGTTGTTAGATTTTTAATATAATTTGAAAATAAA
>JAVQJS010018976.1:0-16221 GCA_036024795.1 Galaxias rostratus | reverse complement strand
CACACACCCACACTCACACACACACACACACACACACACACACACACACACACACACACACACACACACACACACACACACACACACACACACACACACACACACACACACACACGGCTCCTTTAATCTGGGGCACAATGAACACACCCAGTCATTTTTATACTTGACAAAACAGCGGATGTGTGATTTTCTTCAGGACAAGTCGAAGAGTCCAGCCTGCAGGAGGGTGACCCTGTCTGCTGCTACCCAGAAATCCCTGGAGAGGAAGCGACAGAGGTATGCTCAGATGGCTGTTGATTGGCTCAGGACCTGATCCTTTACTTCTCGACTCAAGTTGTCAAACGATTACTTGGCAAAATATCAGAATCCTGAGCGTAACACATAGGGTGGGTAATGAGTATATTGTCTGTCCTATGAATAACTAGGAGTTGTGTCTATAGGATGAAAGAGACTCTCGGGCAGGGGAAACCAACGAATCACCAAACCAAGGACCGTTCCACGGACAGGTATGACACTACACATTGGGTCTTTACAAAACCACCTGTCAAATCTTTACACATAGTGCCAAACCCAGCAATGTTAGTAGGTTTTTAGTTACCTATTGCCTATAAACCATGCATGCATTGATGGCCTGTTTATTGCTGCTCTCATCCTATCAGGATCCTGCTACCAAACCAGGATGAGAATGCACAAGTGGTCTCTAGTTGCCGCAATCTGGTGTAAGTAACTGGTTCATTTTGCTGGTATTTCTTTGCTGGAAAAACGTGGAAGTCAAATGTTTTAATCCTAGGCAGGTATTTGTAATACACTAAGAATATATAATAATCAATCATGCAACAAGAGATCAGCTCAGCTTTGTTGCCTTTGCTGTTGTTTAAACACAATTATTAAACAAAATCATGAGGCATGACAGAATTAATTGGACTTAGCTTGAGGGTACGTTGGCCAGGATTTATAGCTGAGGAAGTTATTGTTTGCTCAATTTCTCTATTTGCGTCTGACTGGGTGTTCGGGTGTGTTGCGGGTTTTGCTTTCAGAGGTGCATATGGTAAGGAGGAGAAAAGGAAACGCCAGGTGATCCAGAGAAAGCAAAAGAAGATAGGATATTCCTGATAATTTATGTATTTAAGTTGTAAAAAAGCAATAAAACTGACCCTCTTGTATGAATGTAGATATATGACTGGGAATATTAATCCTCAAAATGCTTCATTTCTGTCTGTAAACTGTTCTAAGGGCTTTGTTGATGACTGAAACTATGTATGATGCAACAAACTCAACCAAGGCATCATTATTATTAATTTTTTTTTATGATGCAGGGTAAGATCATGTTTTAATTATACCCCTTGTTCAATGAATGGATAGTTTATATGTATTTTATTCCATCCATCCATCCATCCATTATCAGAACCGCTTATCCTATGCAGGGTCACGGGGGTCTTAAGCCTATCCCAGCCGACTTCGGGCGAGAGGCGGGGTACACCCTGGACAGATCGCCAGTCCATCGCAGGGCTAACACATAGACATACAGCAACTCTCACACACACCTTCACACCTGAGGACAATTTAGAGTCACCAATGAACCTACATGTTTTTGGACTGTGGGAGGAAACCGGAGTACCCGGAGGAAACCAACACTAACAAGGGGAGAACATGCAAAGTTGTATTTAAACATTGTACTATGTTATGTTGTTTAATAAAGTCATTAATTTATGTCATTTGTGCTGGTGAATTCAAGTCTGTGAAGTCCTGTGCATCATTTGGCTATTTCGGACTTGTGCAATGGAACATGAAACACCTGGTGGGAAGTTTTCTGCAACTTTCCAATCTCGTGTATGATGGACAGCTATCCATCAACCAGTTTGCTCACTGTCCATGGTCCTGAAAAGTATGACGTATAGGGTGTCATATGGAGGCTGCCATTTTTGCCGACGCAGAGCTAGCCACCGAGCGAGCTAAAGACTTAGGGACGCTGTCGCGAGGAGGCAGAGGACTGCGGGATAGTGATTAAAACAAATAAAGAAGACAGCTTGAGGGGTTTAAATATTCCCTACAGCATTGGGGAACAATTTTGTTTAGCAGACTGCCATCCGACGGCAATATTATGTCCGATTTCGACAGCAACCCGTTCGCAGATCCTGACTTTAGCAATCCCTTTCAGGTAACGTTAGCTAGCTGTTTTGCTAGTTCAACTGTCTTTGACTCTTGATAAGTTAGCATAGCTGTTTAGCATATTTAGCTAACTACCTTTTAGCGTTTTATGCAACATTAACACCGTGAACATTGGCTATATTGCCAACTTGACTGTCTTAACACGATACACTCTCGTTTCTTCCTTTCACATCATTCCTAACCTGAGAGTACCTATAACTATCTAACTATCTGTTACTAAAGCTAGCTAGTTGGCTAACGTTTATACCAGCTAGGGAGTATTAGTGTCACTGTGTTTGTCAGATCATCGTGTAGAGGCTGTGCCAATGTGAAGATTGTTTTGATTAGTCAAACAACGCAGTTTAGCTAGCTTGTGCCAAAAAAACATCGCCAGGGGTGGTAGTTGGCATCAATAATACGTTTCACCCACATTTTTTAAATCGTGGCTTGATCTACAAGTCCAGCCCTTTTGTATAATCGTTTGGTGATCACAGGCAATAGCCATGCAAGTAATGTCTTTATTGCCATGGTATACTCTTATCATTTGATTAAGGAGCAGTCTTACGTCACGAGTAGTTATACACCCAAGTCATGAAGATGTCCCATCCATTCCTTACACAGACACACACAGATACACATATATTTATATTTTGGCTTATTGTAGTTTCATTAGAAGGACTAACCATCAATTTGGCAAAGAGTTTGGCTGCTGTATATTATGCACCAGCATAGCTACATAGAGTATACGCTGATGTGTACTGTAAACAAAAGGTGGCCCTCTGAATTAATGACGTCACCTGCCGCAGTTGACCCATCTCGATCAGTCCTCAGGCTAAGAGAGGTCCAGCGTCACACCATTCAAATTCTGCAAACTTGAAATTCCACTTCTATTATGTTTCAGTTCCTAACCCCCCTTTCTCTCCTTGTTACTCGGCAGGATCCCTCGGTGACGCAGGTGACCCAAGCTGCCCCTCCAGGTCTGGAGGAGTATAATCCTTTCACAGATGCCAAAACGGTACATTCTTACAGCTGGGTGGCGCAGCACATCTTATCATCAGCAAACACCAGGGACGCCCTGCGTTTCTGTTGTGCCGCTGGCCGCGCCAACCGTGTGATCTGGAATGTGGACTGCTGTTTGCTTTATCTCTTGCTCTCCTCTGGTGCTCTGTCTAAAAGGGGGTCAACTTGTGTATTTAGGATGGTGGACTAGATCTGAACATAACCGCTGTCTCTGCCCTCAGGCTCCCCCAGGCAATGCCCCCAAAGCAGCCCCTGCTGCCGTCCCGGCCCCCAACACACAACCTGCCATTATGAAACCAACAGAAGAGCCACCGGCCTATTCACCGCAGCAACAGACTCAGGTACACAATTACACACGCACGCACGCACACATGCACGCACACGCTGCATCGTGTGTTACTCACTTCATAAACACTTCCTTTGTCTCCGCTTTGTTTCGCTCACCTTTTCCTTTGTTTTGGCTTCATTTTGTATGTCTGCTGATGACTTTTCAGCGTAAGAATCAGGTACTGTGTCTGGGATTGAATTCCCAAATCAAATCCATGTTTTCCTTTTTTTTTTTGACCCGAGCCCTGGTTGACCCTCCTTCAGTTTACCCGTCGCGTTTTCCTAAACTGTAGTGGTCCTACCACCTGAAATAATGATAAAGTGTGTTTGTGTTTTTGAGCAGTCAGTAAACCCTTCCTCCTGTTCAGTTCTGACATGTCTGGTCTGGAACACTTCCCTAACCAATCACAGCGCCTCTGGATACTGTCTGCGGCTTCCTGGCTGACATGTTTATGGCCTGTGTTTGTATCAGGACCAGGCACGGGCCCAGGCTCAAGACTTGTTACGAAGGCAGGAGGAATTGGAGAAGAAGGCAGCAGAGCTGGATCGCAGGGAGAGGGAAATAAAGGCCCTGGGTGCCGGTAAGACCTTCGTACACGCGCCGTGCACGAACCCACGCTTGCCATCTCTCCCACGTAGATTCATCACTAGGTCTACCTAACGTGCGTGCGGCCCCGTAGGTCGGCAGAACAACTGGCCTCCGCTCCCGGAGAAGTTTCCTATGGGGCCGTGCTTCTACCACGACATCGCCGTGGACATCCCCGTGGAGTTCCAGAAGACTGTCAAGATCATGTACAACCTCTGGATGTGTAAGTGGCTTACACAAGTGGCTTCGCGTGCCATAGGCAGTCAAAGGCTGTTAGTCTATTCAGTCTAGAACCTGGTGTGTGATGGCTGCATATTCCTACAGTGTATTGGAATGGTAGTACAATTGTTTTTTGTTTTTGTTTTTTTATTCAACCTATCCCTAGGGAGGGTTTTTGTAGGCAACAACAAACTCACTGACATAGACACTATTTCAAGTACTCAACGTGCAAAAACGTCAAACTCTGAACACAGGACCATAATCGTTAGTTTCACAATTTTTTTCCTCCAGTCCACACAGGCACGCTGTTTGTGAACATGTTTGGCTGCTTGGCGTGGTTCTGTGTGGATACAGCGCGCGGTGTAGACTTGGGTCTGGCCATGCTATGGTTCATGCTGTTCACCCCCTGCTCCTTTGTCTGCTGGTACAGACCGCTTTATGGCGCATTCAGGTAACCACGGTAATGGGAAAATACCGTCCCTCGAGTAAGGGGCTGCAGGTAGAGAAAGCTTTGACAGGTAGTAACTCTGACGCCACTTTCTTTCTATCTCTCGCGTTCTCTCTGCAGGAGTGACAGTTCGTTCCGGTTCTTTGTGTTCTTCTTTGTCTATATCTGTCAGTTTGGAGTTCACGTGCTACAGTCTATTGGGATCACTGGCTGGGGCACCTGGTAAGATCGGGGTGTCCTTTCTCACTTTCTAACGGTGCGTGTGGGTGTGTTCACTGACCGGGCGTGCCTGTGTTTCCAGTGGCTGGATAGCGGCTCTGACGGGGCTGAACACCAGCATCCCCGTGGGCATCATGATGCTGCTCATCGCCGGTCTCTTCACCACTCTGTCTGTGGGATCGCTCATTATGTTCAAAAAGGTACACACACAGTACACAACACACGCATTCACAGATGTTAGAGTCACCGAGGAGAGTCATATTTCAAAACAGCTAAAGTATGGTGTTGCCGTTCTTAATTCCCCAATGTTTCCCGTCTGCCACCAGGTCCATGCCCTGTACCGCACCACCGACGCCAGCTTCGAGAAGGCCCAGCAGGAGTTTGCCACTGGAGTCATGTCCAACAAAACCGTCCAGACAGCAGCCGCCAACGCCGCAGCTAACGCCGCCTCCAACGCTGCCCGCGGGGCCTTCAAAGCCCAACCCTAAACACCCTCTACCACACTTCAACTTACCCCACAGCACATACACAGAAACACACACACGCACACACAACCGAACGCACCACATAATCATATTTCTTTCAGAACTCAACTCCAGTAGGCTTTCAGAACCCTGAGATCCTGAATGGAGAACGCCACTACATTCAGGTTCTCAATTCTTCACGTGGGGTAGCTGGGGCTAGTAGCCAACTCAGCCTCTGACATCGGAGAACCAGAGATCTTAGCTTCTCCCTGAATACACCCCTTTCCCAGTACGTCCTCGGTCAGCTAGACATTACAAGGGATTGGTAACACGTTTTTAGTTGATCTCCAACTCACTTCCTCTGTTTCACAGTAGGTCAGGAGAATCGAGGTGTAGGACACGACGTGTTGGCGATGTAAATGAGGATGATAGCACATTTGCAAGGCTCACTTAGTTTAAATGGGGGGCGGTTTTTTTCGTCTGAGTCCTCTTAAAGTTGGATATGGAATTGCTGAGTGGCTTCCGGTAACTAATGTTTTCTTCTCCTTTTTTTTTTTTTAACCCATAGAGTGTGACTGACTTTAGTGGACATTACTTGTTGAACATTTCCTCGGCATCACTTGTTTAATTGTTCCACAGTGCCCGACTGTACATTGTCAGTATCACGGAGGTGTGAGAACGCTTTGCTCGGGCGGCCACGCAAGGTTGCCCGCTGGCGACCGGGGGCATGATAATAGCATGTAGCTTTGCGACGGCAACCAGCCTCTCCTGACCCTGTCTGACTATTCAAAGAACACAGACACAAACTTATCAGAGGATTGTAATGTCAGTGACATAGTATTAAGACTACTAATGTGATTATCCTGTATTATTATTATGGTTATTATTATTGTTACTATTATTATGGGGTATCTGTCAGTAGTGGGTAGCCCAAAAGAGGGAGGGACAGGCCAAGGAAGGGAGCCTGCTGCAGCCAAACAACACAAAAGGCGCTCTTTTAGCCGAGAGTGTCCATTTTGTAGTGCTCTCCAAGTTGTCAGCGTTACTATGAGTGTGATTGGAGTCGGACATGACTAGGGTACACGTACATGACCGGTACTGCTGTTATTTGAATTTGACCGCCTCTCACACGTTAAATGATCCTGCGGTATGAACTGGACGCTCACCTTGGCAGTATCAATATGTGAGCCCGCCGTGTTTTTTTTTCTTCGTTTTTTTCTTTCTCAAGCGAGAAATCGTTTGAAGTCATTGATCACTTCATGTGGTATGTTGAACATAGTACAGCAAAGTTATTTGTTTTATTTATGGTGTAATTTAACTTCATCCGTTTTGATTTATGTCATGTTTTAGTCTTGTTTGTGATGATGTCATCCTAAACACCGGTTTATCTGCAGAGTGTCAAGTGGATTTTTTTTTGGTTTTTTAAAGTTTGACTCATAATGAAGTGCGTATGTCTGAACTAATGTATGCATGAATATTTGGACAATTTTTGTCCTTAGAATAGAGACCATGTTTTGCTTCACGTCTCAAAGCTGTGAGAAATCTACCAAATGTCAATAGATTTGTTTTTAAATCGACTGATCACCAAAATATTGGTAGCCATTTTCCCTTGCCTGGTGTTTGCTAACAGCATTACAGCAGCGTTTATTTGCCACCAACCTCTCCTAGATATTTCATTTATAATCCACGAATTATTAATATAATATGAAGCCATGACAGTGTGCAGTTTCTTGATGTATGTGGCAGGCTAACCTTGAGTAAAGAAACTACATTTGTGACTGACATTCTCACAAAATAGTGATTTGTTAGCGTGTGATTATGTCATTACACTGTATTTGAACAAGCAAATTATCTAAAAGGGATACTTGTATATTTTGTAAAGTAAACATTTTGTTCCCCATTAATATCAATCCAAGAAAAGAGAACAAATGCACTCGTTTTGCCTTTCGTTGCATGTGAAATAGTTTTGAGTTTTGTATATTTATGGTATTAACATTAAATAAAATTTCAAAGTAACCCTTCTCATTTCCCTCTTTGCAACCACCCACTACTGTTGCCTTACTGTTGTAGTTACCTATTTTAGCCAACAGGTGTCATCATGTGTTCCAGAGCAGATAATTGTGCTTTTGGCAAAACTCGTCCCTGCCTGCTAATCATCTTATCAGAAGGCAGAGACCCCCTCCGATTTATGAAACAAAACACCGTTTATTGGATTTGACTTTTAGATTGGGCACAGAGCATAAACTGATCTCACAAACCTCTTTACTCTCCATTTTGGCAGAGGGGAATATGGCACTTACACCCCACCATATCAATCCCACCATTCAGATGGGACTGAAACAAATACTGGGGAATCATTTTACAATGTTACAATCATTAAAAATACAGCCATGTCATGCCAGAAACAACAGCAAAAAAACAAAACTAAGCACAGTTAAATGATTCAACCTAATCAGTTTTCTAAAACACATATAAAACACCCTTCTCTGCTAAAATAACATAATATTGCACATCTTACCTAAAATAAACAAAAACACATATAAACACAACAGTTACAGCAAACACTATGGCATTTTCTTTGCAACACATGAAACATTGTAGGAAGACACAGAAAACTGTGAAGAGAAGTAAAGTGTAAGTTTGTGCTACAATACAAACCAGATAATCACACAATCTGTCCATGACAAACACCCATTGACAACAAGAGAACACATCCTTTCTGTTCCTGCTTTCTCAAAAGTCTATAACTGACCAGGTGCTAGGCGACAACAGACACACCATTAACAGATCCAAAACATGGTGTCACATTTGAACGGATCCAACCCGGCAGCTAATGTTTGAAGTTGGCCACAGACTGCACTTTATTATTGTTATTGGAATCATCTGTGCTTTCTGTAAGCGAATGAGGTTAAATGTCTTTACCAAACACACACACACACACACACACACACACACACACACACACACACACACACACACACACACACACACACACACACACACACACACACTTGGCCATTGCTTTGGGCTGTACATGTTTCATTTGATACTGGAGAACGAGTAAGTCCCAGAGGCTGTTAGAACTATAGCCTGGTGGTTGTATGAAGGCGAGACCGCATTCCTATGACCCTGTGAATGAGCCTAAGTGCGGAACACCGGCCACTGCTGACTGCGCTGTCTCTTCCTGCTTGTTCGACAAAGGCTTTATACTCTTGAAACTCATAGTAGAATAGAGGGCCAGAAAATAAAGTGTTTTGATACACGTTAATGGTCTGTCTGGCTGGCTTGGCCTGAAACACTAGCTGGCTCCCTGCTATAATCTAAGCCAAGGCAGCAGGATGGAACACTGCAAGCTTGTCTTTGAGTTTCAAATGTTTTTTTTGTAATGAAGATCCAAAAACAAACTAATTGTCTTTTCCCAGCAATATTATGATTGGTTGACTAAGCATTAGGCATTAAATTACATCCTCCTCATTCCTTACAGAAAAATGCAGCTTGAACAGTTTTTCATTGAAAAAACCCCCACACAGGGTGAGTCCCTCAGTGTTTCCCAGTCCCTCTGCCCGGGTTCAGAGCAGGCAGATCAGGCTCTTTCCTTCCTCGATCTCTTCCTGGACCTTATCGCTGGATGTGGCGATCTCGGCCTGCACTGAGAAGACGGCGCACAGAAAGGAGGCCAGGGTTCCCCCCAGGGCCGTGTAGAAGGCCCAGCCCAGGGAGCACTGGGCCGGCCTGAAGGGGGAGGCCTCCGGGCCACAGTAGCCCTGCACTTTCTCCGAGCCCCAGCCAGCAGGGTACAGCATCATGCCCACCATCAGCAGCAGACCTGAGGCAGGGGGAAAGGAAGGTGGGGGCGGGGTTACAGGGTTAGGGTCAAACACGTACCTATTCAGTACAATAACCACACAAGTGTTCTTCTACACCCGGGTGGAGCGTGACTGCAGCTTACAGACGACAGGTCTCAGGTTAACACCTGCAAGAAGAGTCCCTTCCTCCACAGGCTGACCTGTTTGACTGATGACTGGGAAACCCACACGGCGGTTACCCATCATCTTGCTGTCACCCAATGACAGACCCCCCATATAAAAGAATGATGTCACACACACGCACACACGCACGCACACACACACACACGCACACGCACACGCACACAGATTAGTGGGAGCGCTTAGTCATGACCCACACCTGGGCTATCGACTCATTTAACCACCCACCATTCTTTGTTCTTTTGGTCTGTTTTTCTAGCACAAACATTAGCCCTGTATGAGACCCACAGCAGACGTCTGTCTGTGTGTGTGTGTGTGTGTGTGTGTGTGCGTGTGTGTGTGTCACTGCGTGCTAGTCGGGGACTCACCGGCGATAGCCTGCAGCAGGCCGCACACGTTGAAGATGCTCTTCTTCAGGATGCTCTGGAAGCACAGGCTGAAGACGGAGATGAAGGCCACGCCCCCCAGCAGCAGCGTGCCCGCCGCCAGGAACAACATGGCCGCCTGCCAGAAGCCGCTGGCCACCTCGCCCAGGGTCCCGGCGTAGGGGCCGCACGACACCCCCGCCGAGCCCACCTGCAGGCAGCGGCTGTACAGCCCCAGGGCGGGTCGGTAGGTGGCTTCGGACCCCCCGTCCCCGCCCGCCGCGCCCGAGTCGGAGCGGGAGAAGCCCAGCAGCCAGTCGGGGCTCATGAAGGCGATGAGCTCGGCGAAGGCCACCAGGATGCTGAGCAGGGTCCAGAGGAGCGAGCGGCATGTCACGATCACGTGGCACATGGCGGACGCCGGCGCCCCCTGACGCCGACGGGATTTACGAGGCGGAGGTCTCGGCGAGAGACTCCCGAGGAGTTCCCCTCCCAGGTGGAGAAGAAGAAAAGGGCTCTTTTCAGTCGAGGTATGCGGCACCAGGCCGGAGAGAAAAGTTAAAATTCCTTTCCTTAAAAAGACAAGCGTCCAGTCGAGGAGATATGTGGAGCTGCTGGCTGGTCGGTGTGGGAGACCTCGTCCAGGTCCAGATGTGCCGCCCGTCTTATCCCCTCGCTGTCCAAATGTTTTCCCTCCCACCGGAGTTCCCTCGATGTCTCCCTCCTCCTGCTCGCTCTCTCTCTCTCTCTCTCTATCTCTGGAGGCCTCGTGGGATGTTTGGGCTCGTCCCAAGTGGCTAAAGCACCCTGAAGCAGCTCCCTTCAGCCATGGTAGACACACCTACACACACTGTGAAATACACACACACACAAACACACACACACACACACCGGAACAGTCAGCAGGACGGCGAGAGAGGCACAGCACAGGTCTGTCGGCGTATGAGGCTGTGTGTGAGAATTGGACAGGGAGAAATGGAGAGGAAAGGCGTTCCGAACACACGCTGTAGTAAGTATGGGCGTCTGTAGATTGCTCAACAGGCTCTGATTCAGCACTCTATATTCAGCTTTTCTCTTTCTTTCGCTTTCTTGTTCCTGCTCTCTCTTCTTCTCTCTCCCCCCTTCTCTGGCTGTGTTGCTCTTTCAGCTGGAAGCCTCACAGCATGTCCAACCCCAATTCATCACCCTGAGACCACCCTCTAACCCAGGCCAGAGTGAGGAAGACGGACGTGGGGGTGAGAATGGGAGAGAGCGCAAAGGAGGGAGAGAGAAAGAGAGAGAGAGTGTGTGAGAGAGTGTAAGAGAGAAAGAGAGGAGGGGGTGAGCAGCTGTGTGTGTAACAGTTCCAGATGTGTAGATGTCGGTTGATGTGAATCCATGAACGTTTTGGAAACATTCTGTATCCCAGTACCCCCTACCGCATCACACACACACGCACACGTGCACACGCGCACACACACACACACACACACACACACACACACACACACACACACACACACACACACACACACACGCACGCGCACGCACACACGTCAATACTTGTCTGTGTCTGAAGTTCTGCCTCCAAACAATCCCCTTTCACTGTCAACCGTTACGTGGCAATATATCTGTGATTTTCTTATCTGTTTATTGGGTGCATATCTGTCGGCACACATCTCTGCAGCGGATTGTATAAGCATGTCACATTTCACAGTACAGCGTGCATGCCAGGGCCGCGCTGGGGCATGCACACACTGGCAGGCTCCGAGGGAACGGAGCAGGGAGGATAGCACACACTTTGCCAACTCTGATAGCAAGCGACTAAAAACAATCTCTAGTCTCCTGCCAACGCCTGGAACAATAAGGGCCTTGCAGACCTCCAAATCACATCCAGACCAGCATTAACCTTGGAGAAAGTGAGTGTGTGTGTGTGTGTGTGTGTTTCCACGTTGATGACGGGGACACTGTAGCTTTGTTGTGATTACGTTGCTAAGGCCAGCCTGACCTCATGAAGCAGCCGTTTCCTCTGGGAGGGACGAGGTTTCTCAGAAGTGCGATGACATCACGATTCAGCATTCTGACCCGCACTGGGAGACATGGGGCTTATGGCGGTTGCATGGATCTCCCTGGACCACATGGGTTCTTATGGATCTCACCGGAGACAAAGCCCCTGGAACCAGAGCGATGGCTCGTGTCTGATGCCTGAGGTCCATATCTTATCATCATGCATCTAATCTCACCTTCTTTACTGTAAATAATCATTGAGAAATATGGCGCCCTCAAGGCGTCTTTCTGGAACGTCATGAACTACTCATGAATGATTCATACCTTCCATATAAACACACTAAATGGAAGGACCGTTGTATAAATCTATTCCTATGACTCCTCTTGACTGCGGCATGGCAGGTCTGATACAAAAGAAGCCACTGAAACAGTAACGAAGGCATGTCGGTTTGACGAGGACTAACTGTTATTTGAGATAAAAAAAGGTTGCGTCTCCATTAAGTCGAGGATGGTACTGAAGCCAGCCACATCATACCTGGATAGTGAATATAGTATAATAGTCCAACAAATACAATACCCTTCCCAATCCCACGCAACTGCTTTCCCATGCCGCCTGAGAAAAGACAGACTCCACCGGGGAAAACATAACTACAGCCTGCAAGGTCTGGGTAACAAACAACATAGTTGTAGGTATGACAACATCTCACCACCATGGCAAGAGCTCAGATCTCTGGGAAGGGAGCGCCGCTCAAAGAGGAGTGGGAGAGATCACAGGGAGGAGAGATTGCGGCTCTTCAAAGGGGGACAGGCAGTTCACTGGAGTGCACGCCTGAGAGTCACATCAAAGTCATGGACGTTGGAGAGTTCAGCTAAAGAAACCCGAGGTTGAGAAGCTGACCCCCGTCTTTCAGAACGGTGCGCTTCGTAAGCGTCCATGTTGTTTTCGCCGTAGCGAGGCTCGTTCTCCGAATAACAAAATGTTTGTTTACCTTACGTAAAACAGTCCAGTTGAAACAGAAAATCTGGTTTGATATGCCAGCTTAATGTTTGGGAACAGGAGCGGTCTTAATAAGCGAGTGCATGAGTATCAAGCTAGAATAATTGCAAATCATTGCAAATAATTACACACTATTGTGACCAAACAGAATGAGTAGCCTACGTTCTCTTTTATCGCAGCCATATTTACATCACATCCTCCATATTCTGTTGCACGTTTTATAGACCTGACATTCAGGAAATCCTTTTTGAACAAGTAGGAAGTATACAGGAAGTGGCAGTGTCTGTTGAACTACTGATGCACGCTTCTGTTATCAGCAAACTGAAGGGTATTGAATAGGAGTCCCCGCGTGTTAACAATACACACTCATGGTTGTAAATACTTGCTGACTCACATTATAATCCATGTGCATTCAATTGTCCCTATGAAAGCTGGATGCTCGGTCTTAATTGCTCTCTATTTCACCTTATTGACGCCAAGTTTTGTTTATGAGACAGATTTTGTTCGGTAAACAAAGAAATTGTGGGTCGCACACAAACATATTTACACTTTGTCTCAACCACCACAGTTTTTTGCCAATCAACACAGTGATTTTCTCACAAATCTATTCACTAGAGGCATGCATGTGTGCCGTGAATGTGCGCCAGTGAGTCTCCTGCTCAATGCTGATTATAGCCATCCAGGCGGGGTACTGTGCTGTCTGTTAAGACTACAATACCCACAAATTACCAGTTGTCCGTTTGAAACACGGGGGTAGAGCTTAAACATACATTGTCAAATCCGTCAGCAGTCACCCTCTGTCATCTCCCCTGGGTCTAAAAGTCTTACTGGAAACCTCATTTGTCACACTACCCATCAACATCACACAAAATACTACTCTAAGACAGTTGAAAAGAGAGGTGGAGGAGTAGTAGCATGCTTAAAAATAAGTCTTGTTTTTTCATATCATTAGTCAAAAAGCGCTGTGTGTGTATGTGCATGTGAATTTGTCAAAGGAAGGAGCAAGTCTTGCATCCTGGAACTGATAAAAGCTTGCTTCATGTCCACTATGTCAAGCTGTGTTCCTTAGCCTGAGTGTGTGGGGGTGTGTTTGCCAAAGGATGGTTCTGATACAGTCTCTTATGACTCATTCATAACTTCAGCAGCAAACTAACACAGATCAAGCATATCAAGTCAGAAGGTTGACTAGATGAAGATCTCCCCATCTCCCAGTTGCACTGATAGATATGCATCCTCACTCTCTCTGATCTTTGTTACTGTGTATGTGTGTGGCTCGGTGCGTGAGAGCCAAGGGTTTTTTGGTGAATGTTAGCGGAAAAGAGAAGGGAAGCGGAGACAAAGAGAAAGCTAAAGAGAGAAAAAGAGAAAGAGAGAGAGAGAGAGTAATACATTCAGTTCCAATGAACGTTGACGGTAGACACGCATCAGAATCTGACTCTCAGAACTTGGTGTCTCATGATAATTTCATGATTCCAAAAAGGTCACCATCTGGGAGATATATTGATCAGATCCACGACGTATGTTATTTCAGTCCACCCGATACCCTCTCCTTCCCACAGAGACTGTAGCCCGGGGCATACACTCCTGCTGATTCTACTGTATTTTAATGCTGAGAGTGACTTAAAAGCCAACTTCTATTAAGCCTGACGGTCCCATATAGAAGGCCAATGTTAACATCTCCCAGAGTTCAGGCTGCTTTAGCTACAGATGACTTTATACAGACACGGGTAAAATGGCTCGCACAAGCTGTTTTCGGCACCAGATACCACACTCAAGAGTATAAATACTTTAAACTGAAAACAAAATCTAGTACTACCTTTCTTTTTTTCATTTTTCTTTTTTTTTTTAAAGAAAGATTTGCTTGAATTGTTTTTATATAAAACTGGAACATGTGACTAAAACACCTTTTCTAAGTAATTAAGTTTTAAGCCACAAGGGTGTCGAGGCATTAAATATTTGGTTGTGTGAAGCATGTTTTGCTACTTCTCTCGGGTGCTTAACATTTGACCAAATATAGCATGTCATAAGGGAGCCTTTTCCATAGGGAAATGTCCCATACTATGTACAACTACATACACATAATTCATAATATTTAGTAGGTTAAGGATGCACATTAGGCGATTCCAGTTTCAACTGGATTGGTATGTTTGCCAACAAAACAGTTGTGAAAATCTTGAATGATACACACACTCACTGCTTCCATATTCCTGGCACAATTCATTTCTTTGTGCCAGCTGTCTTTCCGAGGCCGGTGGCGGACACGCTGCCTCCGGTGAAGATGGGTCGGGGGTCAGCCCGCGGGTCGTTACGGAGAGGGCCGCCAGCGCGGTCTAAAACAGAGTAATTGCTCCGAGACAGCAGAGGACTAGCGTTGGCAGCCTGCCAGGAAGGCTGAGGTAACGAGCAGCTGAATTCATCACAGCCAACGGTCAGAGGAGTCTCGGCTGAGAAGCATGAGGGAGGAAACGTTTTGAGGCAGCAGTTCGGCCCGGTTTTTCACCCCTTGGGAGTCTTACTTGAAAGAGATTCCTTCAAATAAAAATCTCAATAACTTATAAATAAAATGATGAACCGAAGTTAAGTCATGTATGATCAGAATAATTCTGAATATGAACATTCCTATTCCTGAAGGAAGAGTAAAGAGGGATTTGGAGTTGACCAAGTGGTTGCTCTTGATGACAGGCTAGACAGTAGACACCCTAGCCAATCTGCCCTATTTTAATGGGAGCAAAGAAACAGAACTGTGGTCCACCCACCTTGGCATCGCCCCCCTTGGTCAGTAGAACCTAAAGGGGGTTTTCTTAAACCAGCCGCCTTGGAGCTTGGCCAAAGAGCTAAGAGCTTCCGGACAACTAAACCAAGCCTCCTGTTTTACCCTGATCTGGGTCTTGGGATCCGGGTCTGGAGAAGCCATGCAGCTGAGTTTTGCCCAGGGCCCGTCCCTGAAAACCTCAAGCCTCGAGCCTTCCCTGGTACAACCTCTATGAGTAGCCTGTGGGGAGCCACTCGACATTGGGGAAACTTTAGACCAGGCTATTTAACCAAAACTACACTTGTGAGATGAGTGTGTTGCCTCTGTGTGGGCCGGTGTGCTGTGAACAGGACGGCAGTCATCTGACTGAGGCAGGACCGGACCCATCCCTCTCTCCTGGAAGAATGTAAGCGGCTCCAGGTGGAAGTGAAAGTCACGGAAACCAAAACATCCCCAGGACTCCAATCGCCCGTTCACCGTACACTCTCCCCCACAGTCTCAACCTACCTCAACAGGTATGGAGGTTGAAGGGCATTTTACAATTTTACGATGTTGTACTTGATTATTTAGTTTCAATGATCCATCATTTTAAACAAACTAAGTCTGTTGAACATGTATAAGTGTGTATGTGTATGTGTGTGTGTGTGTGTGTGTGTGTGTGTGTGTGTGTGTGTGGTGTGTGTGTGTGTGTGGTGTGTGTGTGT
>JAVQJS010018975.1:0-27624 GCA_036024795.1 Galaxias rostratus | reverse complement strand
TTTTATAATAATTTTAAGATCAGAGTTTCTCATCACTATAAAAAACATTGCCGCCAACGTATGTATTTTTATATCGCCTTTGGAAATAAAATAGTTAATCGAGTTAACATTATACAATTTGTTAAGAATCACAGGTTTATGTCCGACTGCTGGTTGCATCATAAATATGTTTTCATAATGTTACCATAATTTAATTTGGAGACAAAAAAAGTACTCTACTCACAGCCACATTTTGAAAACACAGATATAGGCCTACTACTGCAACAGTATCCGAAGGGGCCCTCTGAAGGTGGAAACCAATTCAATAAAAAAGGAGTCTGGACCTGACATTTCTTACAGCAATAACACTAATGCACATCACAGGGATGTATAAAACAAAAATAAAATTATTCAATCGTCATCACTCGAGCGGTTTTTGGGTGCTTTTTTAATCTTCTGACATTGGAGCAAACCAATCATCAGAAGTAAATGGCAGAAGAAACGTTCACAATGAATCATAGGAAGTTCAATGCCAAACTTTGTGTAACTTTAGAAGAACTAACATCTGTAAGAAAAGATCATTTTAAGCACATATAAGTAGTTCCGGTTTACTGATCACACATGGTAAATCAACTGGGCGTTATATCTCAAGGAGTAAATCGGTCCATTCTTATCCTAGTAAGACATTCCCTTGTAACATATATTGCGTTGTTTAATTGATTGGCTTTATCTTACCAGAGCATGTAAATCATTAGTTTAGTCAGACAAGTGGGAAATGTAGTATTCATTGAGCCTATCTCAATGGGTTTTGAACGTCGGTATTATACATTGTCACCGCCAACGTTGCTAAAGAAATGAAGCTACCGGCACGCCGGTCTGTTAACGTCACGTTCAATTGTGAAACTGCAGAACTGTTTCCCAATGTTGGCTCTAAAACACGCGATATCTGGCAGATAGTTTAAACTAAAAGTCCCTTCTCGGCAGACTACCAAGAGCAATTTTACTAAAGAGCGTTATCAAACATTACAAGAAAAGATATGGCTAACTCCACGCTAACGTTAGCTGCATGATTCAGTAAACCAGTCCTAACAATTTGAAAGCAATATTATTAGGTTGAATAATGTCAGACGACCATGCACGCGACATGTTACACCTCTTTAAAATATTTACACAATTTTAAATAATGAATCGATGTAATGCTATGCAGAATAATGTTAAGGTTTCAGTAATTACTTGAGAAAGGTCCAGTTAGCTTCCAAGATAGCTTTCACCCTAGCAAGGAAGCCATGCGGTGCACCTGACCAGACAGGCTAGCTTGCAGATCCAAGCATTTGGCTAACCTAACGGATAACTCGCCGATAAGTCATTATTTTTCGAGAAGTCAATTCACCGTTACTCAGGTCAACCATTATATCAAACGTAATATTTTGTCATACATTTTACCACTGACCCCCAAATGAACGCAATATTACGCAACAATACTACTATGACCAAGTAATTAATCTAATGTTAGCATTACAACCGGAATAAATCCAAGGCCAAACCCTCCATCAACCCTCCCGCCTTGGAAAAGCATGTTGTTGGCTTGGTTAGCTAGCTTGCTACTATTAGCTAAAGTGGATCAAGCATTAACGTATTTTATCTACGGCACAGGCTTGTTCACCACAAACTTACATTTCTGGTGGTCGTCTTGCTCTCAATGATATGAATTATTCGGAAAATTTGCTATTCTATCTCTGGGTGCTGGTTATTGTGTCCACGCATATACTGCAAAGCAACCGTTTCGACGTCTGCGAATCGGCCGATAAGTGACGCTGCTGACGCAATCGTGGAGCGCGCACCACTAGGTAGACTTTTCTAGAGCTTTTACAACACAGCTGCCAGTGACGTGCTAGTGCGATAGGATTCATCCGCCCCCTTGTGGCAACTTTGAGAAATAAAATTATATGAATCCTGTATTTATCCAAGTTTCATCAATTTAAATCATTGGTTCTTGACATGGGCGCATATCGAGACATCCACTGTGGGCGTGTCCGTTACCTACTTGGGGTTCGGTACCTACAAGGTTAAGAAACATTGCTTTAAATGAATGCTGTCTAAACCTACAAACAGAAATCTAAATCTACCACCAAATATTACTATAACCAAGTTACTCAACTGCGATTCTAGGTAGGATTCTTCACAATTAAATTGTTCACCTTCCCCTAGATATTATTTTTGAAAATTCGCTGCTCTTTAGATCCATCCAAAGGTCGGCGTCCACGATGGTCAGCTACACCTTTTCATACACTAAATCAGTTTCCTATTGAATTTATATTCTTAAATTAGACCAGCACACATAACTTGTATTATTTTTTTAATAAATCAATAACCAATGACAAGGATTGCACAACGTCCCCAAATGCTTAATAGATATAAAAAAAATAAAACAGACAATATTAATTTGACCAAGCCACAACTTTATTTCCATCTTGGGTATAAATTGTACAAACTATAGATTAAATCAGCAACCTTTCTTGACCCCATATGCCTCCAATCGTCTACATTGTCAATTCCTGTGAGGAGAATTTCAAAATAATGTTGTTAATGTCTTTATGGGGGACTTTTTTTTGGGGGGGGGGGGTTTACTCCTCTCAGAACAGATAAGTTGGCTTCATTATTCTCAGAAGAACGAAAGTCACTGTATCAATCATCATGGAAAGATATAACAAAATATAACAAAAAAAATACTTCAGAATAAAACTAGCTATGAACTGAGTGAATGTTTTGGACCTTACCATGATGGCATTCACAATGTCGTTGTTGTTGTTTTTCAGGGCACGTACAGCCTTCGCTCGAGATACATTGGCTTGCGACATGACGAGTTCGATGTCCTTCACCTCCACCCCGGTCTCATCAACCTGTAAATAAACAATTAAAGTATACAAATATTTAATAAAACAGTTTATGAAAGCTCAGAACTAGGTTTGATGCGTACAGGAGCATGCCGCTTTGTACACATGCCAACAAAGGAAGCCCATACCTCTTCCTCTTCGCTCTCCTCCTGTACGGTGGGCGTCTGTGTGTTTTCCTGGATATTTGAAACTGCTTCTCCCTGTACCTTGAACTTTTCTGCAGCAGCCAGCTGGGCTTGCTGGGAAAGGTCCTCAATCTGTGTCACATAGCAGAATAGGAAGAAAGCATTGACTATGCCAGCCAGGCAAAACCGTCCATAGCTACTCAACACAAAACTTTGTTTACCATTTATTGAATAAGATTCTGAAATAAAATACAGATTTTTCAAATCATGTTTATACCCTTAGAAAGAACTGCTGTAACATCACTAAACAACGGCAGAGAAATATCAACAAATGACATCCACTGGACATAATGCAGGCAGGCTGCGTTACCTTAGCTTCTCCAAATACGATGTATGTGTCTGATGCAGGGCTTTTGTAGACATCTGGTTTAGTAATGACAAAGAGGATGTTCTTGGACTTGCGAATGGTGACCCTGGTTACACCCGTTACCTGCCTGAGACCAAGTTTAGACATTGCCTAGGAAAAGACAAAGTAAGATCAGGGCAATAAATTTTTTTAAAAAGACACTGTTACAATTCAGTGGTTCACAATATAACACTTTTTTAATTAAACAGTACCAGAGTATTAAAATTAATGACTAAAAAGTCAAGACAGGATTTTACCTTTCGTGCCTTCTTTTCACTACGGCTCTGTTTGGCTTTGCTAACTGGTTCCTCGTCTATTTCGGCAGCAGCTGCAAGCTGTGTAACACAACACAACACCAACATGCAAACTCAAGAATGAGAACCCCTAGAGAACAACTTCACCAGCAATTGTGAATGTGAAAATATCAATATAATTATTTTCTCTTCTCAGAACAGAAGTTGGCTTCAGAATACTCAGAAGAACGAAAGTCACTGTTTCAATCATCACTGAAGAGTTAGGGCCGCACAACAGAATAAGCTAGGTTGTGCAAGCATGTGTGAACCACAAGGAATAAAATCAGCAGAAAATTGTAGCATAACATTAGTTATGGTAATTTAAGTAGGTCTCTAAGAAACGATCCTGCTAAGGTAAACCATCACCTGAGCCTGCTGTGTCTGCGTCTGTGCAGAGTCTTGTTCCTCCAGATCTGGTACAGACTCATCACTGTCTGATTCAGTGCCAGACCCTGAGAACCCACCCCAAAAAGGCATTAGTTCCACAATACAAGTTACTCTTTTGAAACTCAACTTCATATTAGTAACAATCCTAAAAGTAGCCAAAGAGAAACCTGAGGATTGCAAATGCATTAGAATGAAAATTATCATTTAAAATAATGTTAAATCATGTAAATTTGTAGTCGAAATCATTGAATTGCACTGAAAAAAAATATCATTATGTGAATGGAAGTTAAAACTTCAAGTTTTAGAAATGCACAAAATAATTTAACCCCTTAAAATAAATATGAAATGTACATGTCAAATTTGTAAAACCATAAACAAACCAACCACAATACACTCAAAATGAATTGCTCTTTGACCCATCCTATCAATCATAAAAATAAAATTTAACAATAAACGTTAACCAATAGAATAATCAACAAGCACCATTATGACTTAGTTTTGGATCTAAATTTGATACAGGAACAAAATTAGGAGAGTTTATTAAATCGACTACATCTTTGAAACAGGCCAGTCTTTAGGTTGTATTTCAAGCAATGCTAATGTGAACAAGAACTTGAGAAAAGACATACTACACAAATACTATGAGAAGTCCACATATTACCGGAATAGGGAGGGAAAACACTCAAGGGACAACACAGTAAAGATAAAGAAAAGAGAAATACCCTTGTCGTTCTTGATCACAGGATCCACCTTAGCAGGTGTGGAAATCTGTTTAGGGGTTGGTGGGACTACCTCCACTAGGGCAGGTTTTGGGGGGGCTGGCTTTGCGACAGCCTCAGCAAAAGTAAGTTTAGCTGGGGCAGTAGCAGGTTTAACCTCAACAGGTTTAGGTGGAGCTGGCACAACCTCAGGTACAGCAGCTGGCTTGGTTTCAACAGGTTTGGGAAAGGCTGGGACACGATTAGCTTCAAGCTCTTGAACCACAGCCGCCTTAGATTCAGCTCCTACACTGATTTCAACAGGTTTGGGAGCCTGGGCAGAGTCAGCAATAACCTCAACCGGTATAGGGGAGGTAGAGGCAGGCAAAATAACTTTCTCAGCTGTAGGTTTAGGGGTAGCTGGTTCAGCTTCAATTTTTGCCACAGTTTCAGGAAGAACCGTAACATTGACTGCTTCAGCAGTAGGCTTGACCTCAACCGGTTTAGGGGGAGCAACAATGACAGCTTTAGCAGTAGGCTTGACCTCAACCGGTTTAGGAGGAGCAACAATGACAGCTTCAGCAGTAGGCTTGACCTCAACCGCTTTAGGAAGAGCAGCAATGACAGCTTCAGCAGTAGGCTTGACCTCAATCGCTTTAGGAAGAGCAGCAGGTAAAATGACCGGTTCAGCATCAAGCTTGTGCTCAACAGCAATAGCTTCAGGGGCAGGAGGAGGTACAATGACAAGTTCAGCAACAGGCTCGCACTGAACCTCAACAGTTTTAGGGGGTGCTGGAGCAGGCAAAACTACTGGTTCGACAGTTGGCTTTGCGACATCTTCAACCGGCGGTTTAGTGGGAGAGGATATAGGTTTTGGCACCTCTGGAACCGTAGGGGCCAAGACTGGCACCTTGACTGGGTTCTCAGGAGGAATAAGGGGGGGGAGGTCATCATCCAGATCATGGAGGAGTGTGCCAGATTTAGGCAGAGCATCCTTAGTCTCAACTAGTTTAGGGGGGCTGGTGGCTATAGCATCTGAAAAAGAAACGGGGGCTGGAGCAGCAGGCTTTGAAGTCACTTTGAATGCCACAGGTGCTGCAAGAGGCTTAGATGGCAAGGCTGAAGCAAGCTCATGAGCAACAGCCACAGGAGCAGTAGCCTCAAAAGAGACAGCTTTGGCATTGACAGAGGTTGTTGCTGCAACAGGAGCTTCAGTAGTAGAAGGCAGGTCAGAAGGAACAAATGCCTTTCCTTTCCTTGCCTTAACCTGTTTGCCAGCCTTTACAACTTTTGGGACAGTACGACCACCCTCACTGGCTGGACTATGGCCTCCGGGTGAATAAGCTAGGGGCGATTGTGGGGTTGAGGTGGTGGACTTTGGAGAAGTAGGAGAAGAGGAGGAGGCAGACATTGAGGATCGTTTTCTTCTGCCAGGGACAGCCTTTGGGGCCGAACTGGACACACTTTGGGCATCTTTGTCTTTTGGCTTGATTGGGCCAGAAGGAGCTTTGGGTTGTTGAGGGGTAGCCACACTTGCTGGGGCAGGAGATGTGGCTGAATGAAACACATTTATTTTAAAGGTTGACAGAAGAGTGACAACTTTACCCATGCGAGTTAAATTTTCAGAAAACAAGCAGCACTTTGCCTTTCCAGGGTTAGAAGAAACGGAACACCACACCAACGTAATTTGCAATCAAAACTTGTTGCAAAGCACCACTCAATATTAATCTACATGTTACATTTCATGTACCCAGACAAAAACTATTTAAAACCTTTAGTCCGTTAGTCTTGCTTATTAGTGTAACTTCAAACTCACAAAACGATTAATTGCATCTACAAGATGCAAAGTAGACACATAAGCAAAACATTGACAGTAAATCGAGTTGCACACTTTTACTTGTGCAAACAAAGGGTTCACTCAGATTTGTATTAACATTTATCAAAGAGGCTTACGCTGAATCCGTGAGATAGAAACATTACAAAATTTGAAACTTTAACTTTATACAATAGGCTAGTTTTTATTTGGAACAAAAATAGATATTAACTGAGTATTTAAATGCAAAAGCACTTTGCAGTAAAAACTTGAGAAAACCATTGGTTAACTTTGTAACACGCCAACAGATAAAAGCTAGGGGAAAATAGTGTGACAGAAAAGCCATAGAAGAGACAGTTAATCTTAAGACAGAGGCAAGAAAGTTGTGGTTACGTTAGGAACGACGATACACTGGCCTGCTTCAAGGTGATACAAGATACCAACAGGTTAAACCAATAATCTGAAACTTTGGATCCTAGTTTAGTTATTGTAAATTCTTTATATTCCATAAAGTAACAAGTTTAATAAAAAGTTGTTGTCCGTAATATAGAATGCAAATGTATTAAGAGGGAAAAACAGGTATGAAAAGGGTAGCTGCTCTTAAAGAGGGGTAAAGCAGCTTTAACTGCGCACACAACCAACCTGACAGGTGCCTGTTGGAGAGGGATGGGCCTGCATTGTTTGATGTCACCTTCGTCTGGATGGGCTCACAGACTATCGCAATTGGTTCTTTTTCAACAACAATTCCATTTTGGGAGGCCACATCCACAGTTTCTTTAAAGACATCCAGGCTAGCATTCTTCAAATTTTCAGTGATAATTTCTACTGCAGGCACTAGGATAACCTCTGCCTTGCCATCCACGACATCTGCAACAGGCTCTTCAACAGGCAAAGCTTCATCAAGAGGGGGCTTTTCAGCCATTGCCATGGTCTTTTCCGCAACATCTTCTAGACTGGCAGCATCCATAGAATTCATCACTTCAGCTTCAAATGATGCCTCAACGGTTTCTACAGCTACATCAATGATTTCTTCAGCTACATCAGCTGGATCTTGAATGACTGATTCTTCTAAAGGAGCTGCAAATTGTTCCAAAGTGGCCGCAGGATCTTGAATGGATGGTTCTTCTGAGACAGATGCTTCAATCTCAACAGTGGATACAAATTCTCCTGCCGCTTCCGGGGCAGAGAATAGTTGACAAGAAACTGCCTCAACTTTCAATAGTGGTTGAGAGTCCATCACTAGCGGAACAGGAAGTGGTTCCGTTGTCAAAGAACTCTCTACTGGTGTTGTCTTGGTCACATCGGGAACAGCCATCTCATAGGGAGCCGAGGAACTAAAACCCCCCGGAGCTGGTAGAAGGAAGAGGAGCAGCAGGGGTAGGGAAGTAGTCACAGCAATAGTGTGAGCAGCAGCTATTTGATTTATTTATAAGAGTATAGTAGGGTAAAATCGGGATAAAGCAGAAGGTTTGTGTGTGTCTGTGTGTCAAAAAAACCAATGTGAGGTGATTTGGGGATGCAGACTCAGTTATCCGATCGACATTGGCCCAAAAAAGTGCTGTGTATGCACTTAAAAAAGGATAGGTCGCCAAGTCATATATACCATGCAGTGCCTACATTTAGGACATTTTGGAAAAAACCTTTAACTCCAAAGTATGTGAGTGTAAGAAGTAGATTGAGTCACAGCTAACTAATAAAAGCATATTCAATTACATACTTAATAAAACGCACAAGTCCAAGTACTCCGGGTGGGGACATCCATGCATATTTAACTTGTGAAAGATAAAAGGTTCTGCATAGACTGAGACCTAAAGATAATTGTGAATTACGTAAGGTTGAGCCTATGGAATAATGTTCTTTAAGATTGTTCAAACCATTTCAAAAAAATAATTCCCCATTCATTTCAAAGGAAAGTTGTCTAATCATTAAGGACAGCACTTATTAACCATGACAGTAAACTTTTCAACCATTTTCATTCTAAGTTCTGCTTAATTTTGTAAAGTGTAATAAGCAGGCCTAGGGGAATTTTCCTAAAAATGATAAAATGTTTTTGTTCATCCAGTGTACTAGAACATGAGCAAAAGCTCACAGGTGTATCATTGCATAAAAACATAATCCATGTTTTCACGTCCATCATGTACAGATTCAATCAATTTAACATTTTATACTGTTGGAAGTCTTCGTACAATTTTTTGTTTGTTTTTTACATTAACCGTACCTTTAACAAACCAACCAAAGAACACATCTCCCCGCAGAAAAGCAAGACCTATACTTTAAAGCAATGAGGTGGCTTGTGGCACTATAAGAGAAAGCTTTAAAACTCTCACGGTAACTTGTAGGCCCAAAACCAAATAATATTGAATCAGAAAATGATTTCAGACTTTGCAAATAGTCTCATCAACTAAACCATTTTTAGAGGATAAAAACTCTTCAATTGTTTTTTTGTGCGATTTGGTGGGTGGAACCGACGTTAATTTAAGAGGAGGTACTTGGCATGGAAAACACTTAAACATTACCAATAATCTAAGAATTTCTATTGATATTACTCCAGTCCAAATTACATTGTTAAGTGCAGTTGGTTTCACAAAAAGTGTTATCGTGCCAAAACTTTATACCATTAACAATTCCTCGTGCATGTGTCACAACCCACTTATCACAGCAGTCACCACAAACAAAATGCAGTTTAACACAGGGTCCTGGTTAACCCTTCAGAACTACTGTGAAAAACTGGCCATTGTCTATCATTATTAAGCTAACCAAACTTTTTTTTAAAGGCCAACAAAGTCTTCAAAAAAAATTCTTTTAAAATATAGATATCTAGTTACTCAACAGCTTAGGAGTTAATTCGAAGCTATAGGATCTGTTGCGGGAAAATAACTTTTGACATGAATTGGGTAGGGAGTTGATGTACTAATTACATTTTAGAAAATTAACAAGACTATCTAGATGGAAGCCAGTACTAATATCCATAGGAGGTGGTACAGGCCAATAGATTAAAAACGTTTTTTTTTCAACACCAATATTCATAATATATTGCAAATTGTGAGAGTAGTTGGAACATAGTAACATTTCCAAGCCCATCACCAGTAAAAAACTATCTGTCAAGTTCTTGCTGCTGAGCAAAGCAACGGTTACTGAGCAGCTGTTGACTGATTTTGTTTTTAAGGACATTATTCATTGGCCATCCGAACACTGCAGTTATTTTGAGTTCCAGCACCCCGTCTGGTCGGTTTAGTATGCATCATGCAAAATATGTTTAGGTTTATCCATACCAGTCTCAGCTAAAGGTTGCTGCATTTCCTGCTCAGTAACGGGGACCGTTTCTGTGGCTTCGCCAGGCATTCTTGTCTGAGGAAGGGGAGAGATAAAAATCTGGCTTTAGTGAAAACCAAACAATAACATGATTTGTCATCTTCACTGGAACTTAATTGTTCATGGTGTTATATGTATATACTAAGCATTAATCATTATTGCTTCCCGAAAGTGAATTAATACTCAGAGCATTTACACTGTTATGAAGGGTTGTGGTGAAAACTCATGCTTACACTTGTGCCTGGATTTGCCTCACAACGAAAGCTAAGTGTGCTAACTGAACCATTCACACGGCGAACGTGCTCAACATTGAAAATTTGTCTACAATGTTACTTTGTCCTCATCAGAACACCACCATTTAACCCAACAAGAAAAGGACCCACAGCAAAAATATTACTAAAAAGTAAGGTTGGTTATGCTCCCCCATTTTGGGAAAGCATTGGCCACGAAAACCGAATGTTTTCAGTATCAATGAGTCGGTAGAAATAAATATTTGTACCAGGGAGACCACAAAATTCGAATTACTGGTACCAATAACACGTACACCATGTAGATATAGGTTAAATTGGTAGATGGAGGTAGATTGTTGGCGGAGATACTTACCAGGTCAAGATACTATATCCAAGATGGCTGTGAGAGAGAACTTGTGACCCCGGTCTACCGGTGATATCAGTAAAGCACTGCTTTCTTCTTCCGGGTTGAAATTGTTTTCTCTCGGTGTACGTGGGGGTTGGGGACGGATGGACCTACAGTTTGCACCGATTGCCACCTGAATGATATGCGTAGCCCAAGACGATCTTAAACAGCTGACCAGGACAAAAAGGTCTAATCTAGAAATTAACCGAACACAGACAATTCACCTAGACTCTAGGTCCTAGAGCAATTTTTTATTTCTTCAGCAAAACATTTAGATTTTTTACACGGTGTCTTCAACTAGAACCTGTGGGCTACCTGTCTAAAGCAGAAATAACAAATGGTCAATTAACCATGAAAATAGATTTTGTTATCAAAAGTTTTATTATTGTATCTTTCGATAAATCACCATTTATGAGAGCAAAAACAAACGTAAATAACCACAGAGAAGGCATACTTATGCACTTTAAAATAATTATGAAATAATCAACAGAATGATTGGCAAAATTAGAACATTTATAGAAAATCATAAACATTGTGTTTGCATCATTGTTCTCTTGTAATATGAAATGATTCAGAAGTCCTTCTGAAAATCTGCAATAAGAATAAAACATGGTAATAACTTCAATATCACATTGTTTCCCATAATGTGTTTTGTAAGCAAATAAATTAAAACCCACCACTTTTTCTAAGAAGTTCGCCTTTCTGTGAGCGAGCCAGCCCTTCCACAAACTGATCAAACAGTTTTATATACATTGCCAGGCTTGTTCGTTTGTAATCTGTTTAAAAAGAACCAGGTTAACCACGTCTTACTAAATTAATGAATACTTCTTGGCAGCATACCACAAGAAAAATGACACGCCGGAGGACTCTAGTTAGGCGGCCGGCTGTGCAGCCGAGCACCTATTGTTGTTGTCATAATAATAATAATAATAATATTCCCCCAGTTTGTGTACGCCCCAATGGTTAAAAATGCTAAAAAAAATGGCACACGTCCAAGTCCCCTCAAAATTATCACCATGAAATGCCGTTTAATTTGTTCCTGTTGGTGGCGCTATAACAAATTAAAAAAACGTTTTTAAAAAATATCACAGAACTAGACTATAGAGATTACAGCTCTGAAATCTTCAGAACTTGTCCATTGCAGTGAGATGAAACTGTCATATACTGGTAATCCTACAAATGATGAAGTCTATCACATCCCCGTTTTATTTTAATTTTTTTAACTGGTGTATAAGTCCCAAACTATAAATACAAATCACATCAGTTTAACAAGGTTTACATTTATCATCCTCTGCTTCTCAACATTAAGTGCATAGAATATCTTATTGATGTCTCAAAAACTCCACAGCACATCAAAATGTATTACTGTAAACACTACTATACATTCGCTTTGTCTTATTTCACTGGTTTATTTAACAATCTACGTTAAAAATAAAATAAAATCCAATGGGCAATATTATGCAGCATTTGAAATTTCCGAACTCATATGATTCACCTAACACTTTAAAGTGAAAAATACTATAAAAAATGCATTTTTATGAATATTTGTTGTTTATTGGATGGATTTGAACTAACTCCTCTGAAACCATTAAACCAAATCAACAAAAATGTGCTGTTTATCATCCCGAGATGGTCTACTTAACACACAACACCAAGCTTGGTGATTCAGTCAAAATTGAGCTTACACTGCACTAAAATGCATTTTTTTAAGTTTAGTTGGCTCAACTTAGAAAATGGGTAACTTGGCTGCCTTAAGATTTTGAATAAGCAAATAATAGGTTCTGGTAACTTTGTTATTTTAGTTGGATGCTCCTCATGCCTTCACAATGAAAAGTAATTTGACGAAATTGAAATACCAGAACTGATTTAATGATTTTGAAATATATTTGTGGGTTGAATAAATACATTATCTCGATACAGCTCCTTAACGCAAATGCGTCAGATACCTCCAACATTCACTTTTTTCCCTACAATAAACAACAGGGACATATGTTTGAAATGTCTCTCTAGGAATTTCGACTGGTTTCAGTTTCAGTTTTATTTCAGACAAGCTCTGCCTAGCATGAGTGCTGACAGTTCTATATATTTTGTCAGCTCAACTCAGAGAAACAAAGGAACATGAGCTGTTTAAGTTACTTATTAAAACAACCGTTTACTGTGTAAAAGGCCAAATTATTTTTTGCAGTGTGTAGTTTATTTTTCTCCACAGCAGTGGACAGTGCCCGACGGTGGATCCGCCCTCATGTGGCAGCAGGTAGGAATCATCTTGCAACCGTGACTTGCGTCTCATTGAGCAACCTGGTTCAAATATTGTCACACTCTCATTGCTATTACCAAAATACACATAGCAATGTGGCAAGCTAGCGACAGTGCTACTTTTGCTGTGAGAAGCGAGCAGTAGTGGTTAGTTTAAATCTGTAGCCTTTCATAACAATTAAGGGGCATTGTGACAGTTTCACAAAGCAGATATTTGTCGCAGCACACAAAGATATGTTTTTACATTCTTAGATTTGGATGTTTCCTTGTTATTTTTATGCTTTCTTAATTGTGGTTTAATCATGTTTATATAAAGACTTATGAAGTGCTGTAAATGCAGATATCGGTTTGAACTTTTGTTAGACTGACACTGTGACTGTATGGTGTGTTGGTGACTAAGGTCAAAGCATGTCTCCTTACAGTGTATTGTTTAATGTTATGACAGTAAAATAACAAAGATGGGTCTCTAGATTACTGAAAGTTGTGCAGGTTAGTGGATGTGCAACTGCCTCCATTTGCTGGTAGTTCTATGACCATTCCTACTCTTTTTTTTCTTTCTTTTTTTCCTGCAATTTATTTCTTTTTTCCTTAACCTTATTTTTTTTCCTGTTGTTGTACCTCTAATCTTTCTTCTTTCTCCTGCTTCCTTTTCATCGTCTTTGTCTTTGGCCTCTTCATCATCCTCTTCCGCTGTCCTGGGCCGATCTAGCTCTTCACAGATTTGGCTGTAAAACAGTACAAGGCAATGGGAAACATGCTCTAGGTCAACCAAGCAAGCAGAAAGCCAGTGACAGTGACTTTGGTGTTACCTTATTGTGGGCACAGCAAAGGGATCAAACATTTCCAGTTCTCTCAGATTGATCGGAACAGAGATACGTCCTAAGAAGTGACACAAAAAACAAATTAGCTTAGATTTAAATAAAACAGATAGTTTAAAACACAGGGTACATTTTTTTTTTTTACCTGTTTTGGGGTGGACGCTGAAAGGGCTCTTCAGCAAGTGGTTCACCCCCTTGCTGACATTCACATCCAGCCGAGGGTAACAATACTGCAGCATGATCTCTTTCTCAAAGTAGCAACCCTTCTTCGTAGTAGACTGGTGAAACAGAGGGTCCAATATAACAGAAAGTCCTTACAGCAGGGTCTTATATGTTTCTCCTTATTGTATGGTAATATGTCATAGTTCAAAAGGGTATACATTTATAAATAGTACAAAAGTATAGAAAGCATGAACCGTTCATGCGATGTGCAATACAGATACATTTGATTTGTGAAAAGTACAACTCAGTACCCGCTTTTTAACAACAAGAGCCTTGAGAATTCCCCAGCGCTTCTCAGTGTTCTTTTCAGTCTCAAAGTCTTGCACTAGTTGGTTTTTGATATGTGAGGACCAAGTTAAGATAGGCAGTGTAAGAGACATTAGATCAGTTTGAATCATAGACCTTCCTCTAAATGGCATCAATACAGTTATGTGTATTTATTTATGACACATATTGAGATCAAGGTGCTTTTCTTTCAATTTTGATAACGTGACATTGGTTTCAAAAAAGAATCTGTATTTATGGGAAATACTAAAATTACGAGAAAAAAGGATATCTTCAGGGAGAAGTGCTAGTACTTTTTCTACAGTCTTCTTGCTGCCCAGTAAGTCTTGTCCCTGTAGTGCATACTTGGGAAAGTAGTGCTCCACTACACTTAGGGACTCTCTGTAAGAATTAGGTGACACAAAACAGTCAGTGCAACACTATAACCCAGCACCACCACACAAGCAATAGGAAGACCCCTAACAGAATAAGATAGTAATTGTAATGTATATAGTGTATAGTAATTGTGATAAAGGGGTGAGTGCTTATAACTCTCACTTGATTAAAGGATGAATTGGATCTGTCAGCACTACTTTCCTTATGGTCTCGTCACCACCCTATAAAAACCCCAAAATATATTGTGACGCAATATTACACAATATTTCCTCTAAATTAGGACTACTGGTTGTTATTGTTGCCAAATAATGTTACCTTGACTAGGCTGAGGTATTCTGCCACAGCAGAGCGTGCAGCTGTAGACAGTTTCCTTGCAGCCTCGTCACACACCCAACAATGCACTCCTCTTCTGCCAGAGTATACCCACAGGCAGTGCCGGAAGCCAAAGTCCTCTATTGTGTTAATGTAAAAAAAAAAAAAGAAGTTTATCACAGACATTTAAACTCACAAATCTTTTAGTTTTCTAATAAAAAACAAAGAAAGACTCTCCATCCATCCATTAGCAATCCCGCTTATCCTATGCATGGTGGCGGAGGTGGGGGCTGGAGCCAATCCCAGCAAACATTGGGCGAGAGGCGGGGTACACCATGGACAGATTGCCAGTCTAACACAGAGACAGGGCTAACACAGAGACATACAACAACTCACACACATTCACACCTACGGACAATTTACAGTCACCAATCAACCTGCATGTTTTTGGACTGTTGGAAGTAACCGGAGTACCTGGAGGAAACCCACGCTAACACGGGGAGAACATGCAAACTCCACACACAAAGGCCTTCAGGTGGGAACCGAACCCAGGACCTTCTTACTGTGAGGCACCAGCGCTAACCACTGCGCCACCGTGCTGCCCCCTATTTGAATCAATTTTTTTAATTAATTTGACTCTTACTTGCACTCTCTGGCCTTGTGTTTGAAGTCGTCGATGGCTTTCCTGAAGAGAGTCACGCTGAACAGGCCGCTGTCATGGTCCTCAAACAGCAGACTGGACCCGGAGCAAAAACGGATGCAAGGAGAAGGACAACGAAGAGGAATGACATTACATTACTGTCATTGAACAGGAATCACTTGGTGCTTTTAACCATGGCAGAAAGAATATATATATATACAGTTTATATATATATATATATTTTAAACGCAAGTGCATCCCTAAACCCAGTCGCCTAGATACGAGTGATCCCAGTGTCACTTTAAATGGCAAAACCCAAATTATAATCGATGGAGACATTGAGGCTGGATTTAGTTGTGTCCATTTTGTATTAAATACATGGAGTGGAGGTTTTTTTTTTTTAAATATATAAATTTTACATGTACAAGATAATAACATAACATATACATGTAGATGTACAAAGTTATTCCTTTCTTCAATCACCAGGTGTTTTTTTTTTATGTCATTGCAGAATTTTTCAAGAACCTTTATTCAGGAACCTTTATTCAGGAACCTTTCTTCAGGAACCTTTATTCAGGAAATGGAATTCTAAAGGCCAGGCGCATCCTTGACCTTTAACTAAGTATGAACAGCTGGTGAGCATTTCAAAACACATTTATGATTACAGCGGTGGAAAAGAGCAAAAGACAGGAATATTCTATCTGCTCGGTTTAGCACTGCAGTTTTTGCAACACCAATAAAATAACTTACTTTGTGGATCGAGGCACGACCATCTCAGCTAGTGTCTCATACGTCTTCTGCCAGTCAGTATAATTTACCCTAAAATCAAAGACAGCAGGACATTAAAAAATACCACATATGATTTCAGCACTCCTGGTAAAAGTGCAAGCAAGCTTGAGCGATATCACAATCGTTAAACTAACATGTATTGTCTTTGAGAAATGTTGTGAAGCTTTGCTTGTTTATCAGCTTCATTTTGCAATTCAAATATTTGTAGTGTCTAACTTTTTACTCCTGTGAAGTAACGCAAGAACAAAATATTATTTTGTCAAATCTATTTGTAATTTAGGCAGCACAGTGGCTCAGTTAGCACTAGAAGGTCCTGGGTTTGATCCCAACCAGAAGGCATTTTTGTGAGTTTGTATGTTCTTTCCGTGTTGGCGTAGGTTTCCTCCCACAGACCAAAAACATGCAGGTTGATTGGTGACTCTAAATTGTCCATAGGTGTGAATGCGTGTGAGTTGTTGTATCTTCCTATGTGTTAGCCCTGCAAAGTACTGGCAACCTGTCCAGGGTGTACCCCGCCTCTCGCCCTCTGCGATAGGCTCCAGCAACCCCCCCCCCGCAACCCTGCATAGGATAAACGGTACTGCTGATGGATGAATGGTTATATCTAATTTAGCCCCAAGCATTTGCATCTGTTCGGCAGACAAACCTGAGCCTTATACTATTAGCTTTTGCATGAGGGTTGTGTCGAAAACCGTTACTTACTTTGGTACAACAACCAGCATAGTAATGAGATACTCTGAATCCAGCACAAAGTCGTCCTTCTTCACGATGTCAGCAAGACTCCTGGTCAGAAGGCTCCCTCTAGTGGTGGACGATAATATTTGAAAAACAAAGTAAGAAAAAATATCAAAAATAATAAAATTGTAGAAAACCTTTACTGTATGTATGAACAAAAAACAAACATATTTTTCAAATTCAAAGATAGATTGAAATTAAACAGGGGGATATATTGTTTATATTTATTATATATTTAGGGGATATATTGTTTATAATATTCAAAAAGGCCATATTGCTTGTTTTGTTACATTAACGTACGCGTTCTTCCTCTCTAGATTCTGGAGGTTGCCTTTCAGGTTGTTGTAGGCTGACGCTCTTGACTTCAGGTCATTGTCAATCTGGGTGACTTGCTTTGGATACAAAAGAAAACGTTAGTCAGTTCAGTAGAAAACGTCTTGGCATGTGAAAAAAAACCAAGAACGCGGCACCTCAGGTTGGTTACTTTCTTAGGAACACATGACATTTGTTACAACCGAAGAAAACGTAGAAACATTTCCAGAACAATTTGTAAATTGGTAAATTGGAAAAATACTGACAAGTTTTGGCAGTTAAAAAAAAGAAAAGAGAGGCATGTCTATTATTTTACAATCTCGTTCCATTAGCAGGCTTTAAATGACACGTACCTTGGAGATAATCTCTGATATATTCTTTAGAGATTGTTTGATGGGGTACTTTGCCATGTCCCACTGAAACCTTGTGATATAGGTGACAAGATCCACTAGAATAAGAGAAACAAACAAATGTTGTTACAATGCCAACACATGGACCATGCACACAGTTATTATTAATCTGACCATGCTGTACAAAACAAATAACAATAATATGTTTTTGGGTGTATTTATGAATTTGTGTCTTTTTGACATGCCTAGTAATAAGGCTTTTGAAACTTCTCTTTAAATTTATCACATAGGATGCTGGGGTCAACCCTATAAAACACTTAAAATCCTTAAATAATATTATTTGCTTTTAGGCAGAAATTGTTATTAATAAGGGCTAAAAATGTAACATACTTATAGTATCATAATCCAGTTTTTATATGAATATATATAATAATACCTACATTAACCTGTAGTTTTTACCACATCGTAGAGCTAAATATGGTAAAGTAGAACACTGGACTATAACCATAGTGATAATGTTCCATCTCTATGACTACAACCAAGTCAAGCAGAGCTCTACCTCCATTGGCCAGCAGATTCTCCTGCACTTTGTCTCTGCTGTCTTCGAGCACATCGGCCATGTACTGAGCCACTTTCTTCACCACACTGTGAACAGAGACAGTCAAACACACCTCGTCACCACATCAAGCCGCTCTCATATTCCTGCAACAGCGATTCATAACGGTTTATTTATTTTGGTCAATATCACACTTTGTTGTAAAGATATCAAGACAAGACATCAAAGAGGGAAAGTACTTTTTTCTCTTGTCTTTTTTTCCCCGCTGAATCCTTATTTACGGAATCTAATATTTATTTTGGTGCAGATGCTTTGCTAATGAGTCAGCTCCAAAGTAACAATACATAGAATCACAAAGAACTCTTGCAATACGTACATACATTTCAGTATAAACTATTTCCACAAAATTTCCAAAGAATTCCTTGTTAGAACTGTTCAGACATGTTAAATGGCCAATAAATAAGATCATAGGAAACACACCTGAAGATATAAAGACTTTGATTAGAACCTGTAATACAAGTTGGGCAGGCTTGCTAACGTAAGACTTCCTCAGGGGCTTATGTCTACGGAGGAAGCGGAGCTTGGCACAGTGAGAACGTGTGAGTTTTGGACCTTGAACCTTTCCAAAATTATTATAAATAACCTCTTATGATAACGCAGAGAAGCCATTTGGTTTAAAAATATGACCGGATCACTGTTTAACACCACCATTATTCCAGCTAAAATAGAAGAGAAGATTCTACAAGTGGCTACATTTAGCTACTAGTTAAATGCGTAGTTCAGAAAAAAGTTACTTAATATGTACGATACAAGCAGTTGTTACTGGTCTTGTGGCACAGCAGAAGAAGCTGGATATTGGTATAACGTTAGTCAAGTTGATATTATGGTGTTGTAATTGTTGTAGTTGTTATATTTCTACCATTATGGTTAACTTACAATATAGTTTTTATCTCCATTCCCATGCATAAACTGCAAATAGGTGAGTGTCTAGAGATGGATTTGTGAGCTGTTAATTATTTATAACTGCGTATGTTAGACTCAGGCACCAATTTTAGTCTTGTCATGCTTAGTTGTGCTATGTAGGCTAGATTAACGACAGTGATATGAATGGCTCCTGTTTTTATGTAATTACAGTTCTTGAGGGAACATTGGATAGTTGATTAATACATTTAAAAAATGTACGTAAATAATTGCTATCCATTCTTGTGCTTTCTTTGACTGTATAGAAACAAGGATAGAAACAATGGCGGTAATACAACTGTAACCACAGGCACAACCAGTACAGCTCTTCAACTGGAGAAGCATGTCACGTCTTTTCAAAGGACGCCCAACTGCACATTTCTATGTTTAGTTCCAGAGGCCTGCAAGCGTGGTAGCCTCACTTCTGTGTGAAATTTCACATTGACACAAGGTAAGTGAGTTACAGGACCCGTGCCCAGACTCAAACTTGAGAGAAGCTAATGTTGCCTTCTCAGCAGAAAACTCAACTGCTTTTTTCTCAATCTAAAAAAACAAAAGTATTTAAAAAAAATCTTTTGGAGTTAATTAAATAGAATGATAATACATGTCACACCACATCATAGATATACACCAATAACTAACAATGAATAAATCCTTCAATGTAAGCGATCATTTTGTGTACTGGTTTGGGTTTTATTTGTAGCATACCCTTCAACAAACGAGTCCAGTTTGGCCAGTTCGTCAGACAGTCCCACTAACACGTCCAGAGTTCCCACCTATTTACGGAAAAATATTAAAAAAAAGCAACAGCAGTTTTTTTAAATGTATTTATAATTCGTCCTCTCTTATATAATACTAATAATAATAATAATACGTCACACTTATAAAGCGCTTTTCAAAACACTCAAAGACGCATTATATGTTATAATGATCTTCAAGCTGTGTGGGTTTTATTAGAGCTACACTGGGGGAATCATTGAATCTGTGGTGATGTGCAGGGGCCTCCCAATGTGCCGAGGGTGGCGAGGCTTTTGTTGGCAGCTCCTCATGCATAGCTAACTGTTCCTGGTGTCTTACCACGTGACATAGGGGTCAGTGGAGTGACTTCACCCAAACGGTGCCTCCACAACACTCACGTGCCCCCTGTTAAGACAACTACAGCTAGCTTCAGACATTTTAAACATTGCACTTAAAGAGGCCAATCAACGTTTATTATACATTCCTATGCTATCATCTGTATTCTTAACCGTTACTTCACATGAGGGCACATCTGAAGTAAGCCACTCTACTGAATTATATTTTTTGTTAAACACGGTAGTCCATATTTGGCATTTATTTAGAATACTTCTGAAATTGTAAGCATAATACTTAAAGCATGTGGTTAAAAAGGACAGACATTTTGATAATAGTAACTTAACCCCCCAAAACACCTTATCATGTGCAAACAGAAGAGCTACATCTTGTCTGTAAAGGAATTTTTTGCAGACACAATGCTAACCTTCAGGTCCGGAATGTTGAACTTGTTGTTTGTGGAGATGTTTTGAGTGCGTGTGGTGGCCACCATCATCTTGTCCCATGTCTGCTGGCAAGTCTTTTCTCCCGGAGCTGAGATCAACCAGAACTCAGCCATGGCAGCAGCCAGTGTATTCTGATTAGCAAACTAGGTTCAGGAGAACACTGCAGCAAAAAACACCAGGTTCTGGCATTAACATTGAGCAGTTAATTATACAGTGCCTTAATCCTTGTATTGTCTTGTCAAAAATAAATAGAGACGGGTGTTTTCTATAATACTCAAACCTAAAGCCTACACAAAAGTATTTGTTCTTGTGTTGAATGGGTGGGTGAAAGTGTAAGTGGGCGAGTGAATAAAATGAAAAAATGCTTTTGAATAAATGAATGAATCTGGGATGAGCAAACCAAAATCGTTCATTCTAGCTAACCTAATAACGAAGTTAATATCTGTCTTTTATTATAATTAGCTGGCTAAATACCATCACAGCATACATTTTCCTCGCAAGTCAATGAATGGAGAAGTCATGTGTTAAATCTTGCGCAAACACAACACAATAGTGATTTATCGAAATTAGTCTGATACAATTAGAAAACCTAATCAAAGAAATAAGTAGCAAGCGAACAACTAAAAAACAATATGATTTGACGTAAACAAGACAGATAACTGTCAGTGTGACAAGCTAGGCTGCTAACGTTAGCTAAGCCAACAGCAAAACAAACATCAACAGACAAGATTAGCTTACGTAAGCCTAACAAGCTTCCTAGATATCAACATAAAGTAGTAATAATTATCTTACCTTGTGCGAAGTTATTTAAATCAATTAAATATTACAACGATTTTTATGGCTTGATAATGTACATATTTGTTCGTTGAGTGCCCTGACAGTAGTCAGCTGATCTCTAGGCGAGCAGGAAGGCCTGTGATTCCAAAAAACGTGATCGGAAATACGTCACCAACATCGCTTCGTAGGCCGTGCTTCTCTTTAGTTGAAATCAAACCAACCTGATTATTATCATTGTCAATGTTTGCACAATGCCAAACAATGTGGTTGATCAAATATTGCAAGTTCGTTATTTTTAGCATTTTTAAGGAGTCTACATGCAGGTAGTTTAATTAAAAAGTGGAAAACAGAACACAAATCTAAACATTGTTGACGAGGTGGTAGTCCATAAATAACGTTTGTTTTAATTGTACTGATTTTGTGTTGAAGATAGTTAGGACATTAAAATGTTATTTAATGATAAAACAAAGATGTTTTCCAACGATCTTAGCATAATGGCTGTATGAGGCTATAATTGAGTTAACTATATAATGTTAAATAATATACATTTGATTAAAGGTATCTGGAATGAGTACCTGTAATGAGATGTCCTACTTTCTTCCCCTTTAATATTGTTTTTTTTTCACTGAATAATCAAATATCTTTAAACATTTCCGGATTTCATCGGTGGGCACCTTATGGCACAGACAAAGCTTGAATATTGACTATTAAATGTGCTTCTAGAGATCTGAAGTTCCTAATTTTCACAATTCCTATGATAAAAAAATTGCATACCAATGTAAACAATTACAAAAATCATGGAACTGGACTTACTTGTCTTGTCATAGAAAATAAATGTTTCAACATACTAAAAGGCCAAGTGGCCACTCAAATTAGCATCTAGTCTATAAATATGATTATGTGTTGCTTTATTATTGTTAATCAACCAAGCAATACACATGTCAATAGTAAATTATAAAATAAGTTTTGAGCTTCAAGTTGGGACTATGATATGCATACATAGAAACAGTGATGCAAAAGCTATTATTGACTATTAATTTTAATGTAAAAAAAATCCAAAGTAAGTTTTTTGAAAAGGAGGCATTTCCATTTTTGTTCAATTCAATCCAGTTGAATCCATCAGTTATCACTATGACAACGAACTCCACCCTGATGTTGAGTGGCAGGCTGTTTACATTGTTAATTTCAGTTACATTCCAACTATATCAGTCTAAGACGCAGACAATCTTGAATGCCAAGTCAGCAGAAAGTATTTAACTTTCTAAATTTGGAATGCGGTCCAGTTTCCTGACTCTGGGTGTCTCCTGCTTAGAATTCTAAGGAACAACCCCACAAAGGAATATGTTTATAGTTCAGTGAGTCTGGGGCACATTGTTTTGAGACACAATGCCTGGTCTGGCTGGAGCCAACGTTACAGATCAAAAGACAGGGTGGGTTTGCCTACTGCTGGACACGGGCCAGTCTGCTGGGATATTTTATCTGGCGCGCGTATCCACCATAATCACTCAGTCACTGTGACTGAAGGTCCCAGAGACACTCACTCTAACAGCACTCTGCATGCGCAAGCATTTTTTTTGTCATGGTCAATGTCAAATTTTGCAAGCCTAGTAGAAGCATTTTGAAGAGGGGAAAACACTTTATTTAAAAATATGAATGGATTAGGGCAGAGAAGTACTGAAAAGTGTTGAATGAAGGAATGGCATGGCTACAAAAATGTTATTCTGTATGTTTGGTGTTTGTTGATGCTAAGCCCCTTGTAGTAATACTGTTTTGTACACATACTGTCATTCTTCATATCACATGTTTGACCTCATTACCTCTTCTTCCTCTAAGTTTGAGGTCACCCTGACTCTAGCATTCATTGGCATAGCATAAATATATAGAATGCTTAAGTTGGATACATACACCAAGTTGTGCTATCACTTTTTGCCCACTGTATGGAGCTAATTATTTTAAGAATTTGTTCCATTAATAACTGTGATCAATCAGGGCTGTCTGAGCAGGAAGATGATGGCAGATCAAACGGACACATTTTAGATTAGTTTTATTGTTCCCTTGGCAGTTTGGGCGTAGTGTATCCGTCAACCACTTTGATATTATTGTTTCAGTGACAGGTCCTGAAAAGGACTCGGCAAAAGCGTAAAAAATAACTATATTCAGGAAGCTAACTAGACGCATTTGATAAGACAAGCTTGAAAAATGGGACTTTACTTTAAGAAATGTTCGGAATAAAAAAAAAAAATATATTGGTTTAGTGTAGACTAGTGGAATCTGTCTGCTTGAATGGCCTGAATGTTGAGGCTGCTCAATATTCAGGTCAGACAGAAGGGTTTGTTAGGGGTTTCTTTACTCGGCAGCCTTCTCTGGCAAACACACAGAGGCAGGTCCACTGTGGTACTTTTAACGAGGACAACGACAACGGCCTTGCCTGATGCCAAAGTCAGCGTCGGACTATTTTTAATGGACCAGTAGACCCCTCTAATATATGCTGCTATAGCGACACCAAATTATCAGATGTGTAAACATTGTAAGAAAATTTTATAAATCTTTACAATTAAGAGAAGCGAATAACGAGATCATTGTAAAGAAAATATGAAAATGTGGTAAAAGTCATGTCAAGAGTTAAAAATTCGATATTGATGCGTTTTTGAAGGACAAAAAGAAGATATGCTGATGGACGCGCACACACACGCACACCCATGCATAAACAGAACCATGTGGGAAATTGTACACTATTTGGGTGTTATTTAGAAGTTATCTTCACTAGTCTAGTATTTGATAGTCACAATCTCGGTCCACATGTCTCTTTTGTCTGTATTTGGATATAATCTGACATTTTTTAATGTTTGCGTATATGAGCATTCCTGCGGCACAATGCAGGCACTGATGTGTTTTCCCTACCCTGTGGGCGGTGCACACTTCTAGGCGGCATGCATGGTCTCATCGAGTGGCTCCAGTGGCTGCTATTATGATACAAACAATGAAAACGTAATGTTTTACTGGAAGTCACTTTAGATGCCATGGGTGATTAGCCTCACATATATACAGTACAATCTTTAACTTGCAGTTAGAGGGCACAGACACAAAACTCGGAACAGCTTTTGTGTTTTGTAGCCCATGGGACTAATTCCACATGTGTTTGTTTCATTTGTTCAAATAAAACAAACACAACTATTGTGAGTGCTCTCCTTATAGTACACATGGTTCATATGAAAACAAAAATTCTAGCGCATTTCAAGGAGAAAGTACGGACAGCACTACATTTAGATTTTTTTAACACTGACCTTTTCCAGGTTTGTTATGGATTATAGAGGTTGGTTTCAGACTGACTGAAATGTAGCCTTTTTTATTTATTCATTTATAAAGTTTTTTGGAATTTGTTGTAGCTATTTTCCACAGTACCAAACGCACACAATGATATTTCGGGGGTGTAGGTTTGCAGTACTGCAGAATTTTAATGTAACGATTGGATCTTACAATGTTTCAGAATATTAAGTAAAGAAAAATAGCAAGGCTATATATCCATGTAACCGTAACTTGTACGGATTTATGAAACTGAGTTCGTAGACACACCTCCACCAATGAAAATGAGGGAGACAGGCTAACGAATCTTAAAAAGTACTCATCGCAGCCCTGGCGTCTTCAGTAAATAGTGAACTCACTCAACAGGGGCATAAGACGGAAAAAACTGGTTTCAGCTTGAACTTGGAGACACGTAATTCTTCACAAAGGGACAAGGACAATAAGCCTAAAGCTATATTAAGTTTGAAAACCCAACTATTGGAGCCTAATTTATATTATTTTCAAACTATGGGAAAACTGTAAAGACCTAACAAAGGTAATTAAGAAAATGTTGATATTTAATGCATTGCACTCCAGGAACATTTCAGTCTCGACATTCCTTTAAGTATTGTTCATGTCTGTTTAATTAAGCTTTATCGCATTTAAAAGAGATAATCTAGCAACATATTTTAGCACAGTTCTAAGAAAAATATTGTAAATCAGTCCGCATGCAAACCTAATAGCAAGGTACTGGCACAGGGCTGTTCATATTTGCTTAAACAAACTGAGCCCTTATGGAAAATGTAGAATAAATATTGAAATTTATACCGACAACAAGTGCAGGCAGGTAACCTTAGGTCAGGTATTCTAATGAAACCTAGGGAGGCTCCCATATTTCACTACATGCTTTGACAGCTCTAAAGCCCCGCCCCGTTTTCCTGTCATTTTGCAAACAGTTCATCAAGTGCCTTTTCTGCGCCCGACCTCCAAGCCGACGTCTCTGTCTGGTACTGCGTGTGAGAGAAAGCTAATGTTAGCTAGCTAGCTGGCTAACAAGGAAAGGACCAAGCGCAAATAGTCGAAGACCACTGCTTCCATGGCAGCAACTATTTCCTCTTTTAGTAGCCCCACCACTCTTTGAAAATTCCGCCTAAAAAGAAAAAGCAATCCACCCCCATTCTTGGGTTTATATTACAAGTAAGTGTACAAACCAGATATCGACGTGAGCTAGCTAGGTCAGCTAGGTAGCTAATGTGTTAATTTAAACTAACATAGTTAGCTTGATTAGAAGTACTGCTAGCTTACTCTTGCTAGCCTTCAATGTGTTGCCGCTTTAAATAGTTATGTTCGTTAGTTCCCCTTCGTAGCTATATTATGTTTTTTTCCAAAAACAACTACTTTGTTGTGGCTAGCTAGCTCACTACAAGCTTGCTATTGTGTTGACCTGAGCTAATTAAAGTTAACGTTAGCAACGGTATCTGTGCAATAACGAAATTATTTAATTGCCCCATTTGCATGCTAGTTTTTTTGTACCGTCGTTGTGTTTGTTTTATAATTTAATTTAATTCTATATTCGATACTGAAGACTGACGGCTGGTTGGTGTTTTATTGTTATTGTATCGTTAAAAAAAGAAATTACAAAAATTTTGGTAAATAAAGTCAGAATATGATAGAGTGATAGCGTTTTTTTACTTCATCACTTCTCTTTTGAAATCAGTTGCCGTCTGCTGTGGAAAAATTGTTTCTGTTACTTGATTCTGTTACTTAATTCTCCACCCTTGTTCGTTTGTTAACCACTTTTCAATAATGGGTATTACAGACAGTTTATGTCCTGTTAAGTTAGGCTAAATGTTTGATATCCCGGTTCAAATATAACACTTTGTCCTAATTTCAATGTGTCAATTGATGTTATTTACAGTTGTTTAACAAATACCCAGAAGGCCTTGGGGCGTCTCTGTACAGAGAGTCATTCGACTTCAACTCTGAGCCACCTTGGGATCCCAGCTGACAGTGGGGGGAGTGCCATCCCCAGTACTTTATGTGAGTGGATGAATCTGAGAACAGAACAGAACATGTTTGAAAATAAAAGGCCTTGGTGTGCCTTGTCACAATCTAGGATGAAGATTACCCCCTTACCCCTAATCAGAACCTCCATATATTCCCCCTCCCCCCTCACTCTCCATTAATAACAAATACCCATATCTGCAACCCCCCAATGTCCAACACAATGCTACGCCCTTGATCACGTTAGTAGAGTTTTAGACATCTGACAGTGGACTACAGTCTGAAGACTAAGATTTCTCTAAGACATTATACTGATTTACTATTTGAGATCTATACTTAGCTCTTGTTCAGTAATAAGCGTTGCATGGTGTGCTGCACTACTTTGTGCAATGCCCTTTATTATTGATTCTTTCTTAGATCTGGTAACAGATGTTTGAATCGCTGAAAGCTGTTAACACGTGCCCTCAACAAAAAAAAAACTAGTACAGTGCACAGTGTTCCGGAGAAGATGTGTAACATCGTTGCGGCCATGTTTGTAAAAAGTATTATGCTGTAAAAACCATCTTCAACTAGTGTAATTGTTTCATGAGCCTGCCTGCTTTATCTGATCTGTCCTTTTTTATACATTCAACGTGGTGTTAGCAGCATGTTGCCCAGCTTCTTTCAGAGCATGCTAGTTAATCATAGAGATTTGTATCTGAACCGGTTCCCGTTAGCCCATGTTATGTCATAGAGCGGTTTCAAAAGCTTTTGTTTTTAATTTGAATGTTATGGCTGACCGAGGTTTTCCCGCTACTTTTGGATTTTTGTTTTTTGTTTTTTTTTTACTTGAAATGAATGCCAGCGTTTTCAAGCATCAATGTTTCCATAACATATTTCCACCTGTCCTAT
>JAVQJS010018969.1:0-11392 GCA_036024795.1 Galaxias rostratus | reverse complement strand
ATATATATATATATATACATCTACATACGTATATAGAAACGATTGTATTTTCTGCAACGATGTTTTCCATCTGGGTTAAGGCGAAGTACGTAGTAAAAGTAACATATAGGGCATATATGCCAGATTCTAACACAACACCTGCCTTCATGAATTTGTCTGATCTCACTTTTTCTGTAGTTATGTTGTCCAATGTGACGTTAATATGCCCTAAGAAAATAGCTAACCTTACCAGTGCAACATTACAGTACAATACAATTGCATGCCAGCAGCCTCACCAAGCTTGATCCCCAATGCACAAAGTGAACAAATTTGTGTGAACATGGGTTGATTATTAAAAGTAACCGTTAGCCAGCTGCTTGTTTTTTTGTCTGTGTTTGTAAATTTGATCTGAAATGATCAGACGGATTTTAGTCATTCAAAGTGCAGTGCCACCTCCAGTTTTACAACGATTAAGCCAAATGTTTCCCCCCGAAAGGGGTCATGGTTGTTCTGGGCTCATAGACTCTGACGCATTGTGTCACCCAAAAAACAGCACTGACCAATAGAAATGTACCCCTCTAAAGCCCGCCCACACGAGAAGAATGGGTCAAAGGTGAAAAAGAATAATTCCAAACAACTTAAAGGAATAGCATAAAAATAAATTAAAAAAATGCATTGAGCAAATGGGCTGCGTTTCCACCATCAGCAACCAGGCATTGCGGGTGGCCAGCTCCCTGAAATAAGCACTGCAGCACTGCTATTTCTTTGGGTTATTTCTTTGGGATGTTGTAACATCTGACTTCTTTCATTCATATTAATATTTTGACTTATATGTCCACGTTGTTATCTTTAAATTGTATGGGTAGTTACAAGAAAGATATAAGTCTAACATGTTTGGCTGGTCTATGTCAATTAGTCTCAGAGGAACAGACAAATGCAAAAGTTGTTGCAACTGTCCCCAGTTTCCCCTACGTCCTTGTGGGGGCTGTCATTATTACCACGTCAACCTAAACATTGATAGGAGACTTGATAGGAAATTTTAACATAAAAAACTATGTAATCGACTTATTTATTAATTTATTTATGTAAATTACACTGTATTTTTGTGAAATTGACGCCCCTGCAGCTAATGTTTACAAGACTCGCTACTGTAAACTCGCTACTTTAAACTGATAATACTACAGTATACCACCCATACAAATTTGTAATTTTCGTAAAATATACATATCTGGATTTTCCTAAAGTGCACGTAGCACGTTTTCAAACATCATCAGCTTCATTTTTGAGAGCAATGAAATCTGGTTACCCTGAACTTTGACCTTTCTACGCCTTTTACAATGACTTATCATTTTTGACAGTTGGTAAATCCTACGGGTTCCATTAATAATACTGCCTTTACATATATGGCGTCTTTCAAAACAGGGTTACAAGGTGCTTTCCAATTAAAAACATAAAAAAATAAAATAACTTTAAAACACAAAAACCACACAGTAAAGTTTGATAAAATAACTAAAATAACAAAACATTTTCTAAAAACGTATTTTAAAAGGTGACGGTTATGAGAAGAGTGAATGGGTATGCTCATACTACTCAACTGAGAAAGCCCATTTGAAAAGTAGGCTTTGATGCTGCTGTGTGTGCTACACAGGGAAGCCCACAAGTCTCAGGCATTGAACGTTTTACTTTTAATGATTCACTTCTTACAAATTCGGTTTGCATTCTTGCGCCCTTCTTATTTGATGTTGTTTTTTCCTGCTCTAAGTTTTTGTATGTCCGTGCAATTTTTAGCAAAAGTCAGGCCACAATAGTATAATCTTAACAAGCTAATACCTACCCTTGTGAGAGCTCCAAATGTATTATTTAATATTGTATTAATAATAAATAACGTATCAATATAATATTAATTCATACAGCGTCCTTGAGTGATATTTTATTTTTATAGTTTTACTTTACAAATATAATGTGTTATTAAAATTTTCGATTGCAGTGACACTCGGGAAACTTAACGTTAAGTGTCATGGTGCCTGCACTCGCTTTGGAAGCTGTGACACTCACTTTAGAGTGGTATTGCTAACTTCATCATTCAGTTTATCTAGAATGCATTGCATTAGTTATGGTTAACATCAGCTACTGTCTTCTTGTTGCGTAGGCCGAGCACCGCGATTAGCCTACTGTTTAAGTGATTGCTTAATTACGCGTAGAAGTGTGGATATAAATCAGAGCCATTTATTAAATTCTCCTTAAGAGTCAGGACTAGACCATTGACGAATATTTGACTAAAATGAAAACGTACTTACTCTAACTAAATCTCAACTATAACAAAACCAAATCGAATGACCAAAGTTGGACTTAAACGCAGCCACAATTTTCAGTAAGAACAAAGACGAAAGTAAATTTAAAATGTCAAAAAGAGTCTATGGCACTCAAACCGACATTTTGGCGTTGCAATGCAAGCAAAATGCAGGTATTTAGGTGACTGAAAATGGGGCTAATATTCTTAAAGAAAACATGCAATCACATATGTGCAACAGGGAAGCTCTTCTATAAGTTGCTGTCTCGGGGCATTGTTTGTTTAACTTTTTAACAATTTACTTAATACAAATTCCCCATGCCTTCTTGCATCTTTCTAATTTGATGTAGATTTTTTCCTGCTCTGAGTCTGTGTATGTCCACACAACAGCAAATGCCAGGCTATTGCAGTATAATTTGAACATGCTAACACATAACCTTTTAAGAGGACCAAATGTAGCTATAACCTTGTTTGCCAACACCAGGGTAATGGTAAACATATATGATTTAATTGATTCAATTGTTTTAGGGAAACTTAACGTTGTGTGTCATAATTCCTGCTCTCACTTTGGAAGCAGTGGTACTTACCTCAGAGCGGTGCTGCTAACTTCATCAATCAGATTAATTGAACTGCATTGCATAGGCTCGTTGTGGTAAATGTTAGCCACAACCTTCTTGTTGCAACACCATAACATCAACGGAAGATGGTGGTAAATGTCGTAAAATATCTCTTGCCATTAATTTCAATGGGGACAAAAACAGATTTTAAATAATAATTAATTAATTAATAAAATTGAACATGTGAACTGATCCCTTAGTTGTATGTAAGCGCAATGGACTGTAATACCCAAGGTATCTAGGCACTGGAAAGGAATCTATTGGATCTCAACTCAGGGGGTTGATAAGGTGCCAAAGGTAGGCCTGATAATAATATTAATTTGACTTTCTGGTAACATTATGTGCTACATCTGACGATGCATCACATACTTATCTCCTGTGCTCACTGGGTTGTGTCGGTAATGGCCTTTCAGACATAGTTTGTTACGTGTTAAATAACATGTCAGGAACCTGTCGGGAGCACTTCTTTAGGCCTGCGTTACAAATCAATTAGGCTATTTAATTACTAAAGATCCGCTCTACATGTGATGACAACAAAGGCTGAAGAACATAAATGCTTGGTAGTGGGCGCACATATTCGGTTCAGGAGGACAGAACCTCGCGCCCGTTTCGGGTTGCTTTGTTGCTATTGGTGGCGTTCTCGGCGTTTCGCAGCAAATGGACACCTGGCGGCCGTTTTTTTTTTTTGTCTGAGCGTGTACCCCGCGCACAATTCATATTCATTTTATGATTGTTGGCCTATATATTATTTTATTTTGGAGATCTTCTGTTTGAATAGCAGTTGAAACCTCGACAACAACGAAATAGCAAAATGTATAAGGCTGAAACAAGGTGTAATTCTGAGAGTAAAAGGTCGGCAGCATTCTATGCGTTTGTTCAGTGGGAAACACCACTGAAGAAAATAACTACTGCGCAGGCGTAAACCACGTACTCAGATCACAGCTGTTTTGGCCCAAATCAATGCTAGCTAAGTGCTAAACTGACTGTCAAGTCATACGTGTTCGAGCTCTATAGGTGAGGTATAGCGGTGGAGAAGAAGGGGGACCCAACCGCCACTACGAAATGGCTGGGCAACAATTTCAGTATGATGATAGTGGCAATACATTTTTCTACTTTTTAACGTCTTTTGTTGGACTTATTGTGATCCCCGCCACATATTACCTATGGCCCCGAGATCAGAATGCTGGTAAGGCCCGTTGACTCAATGGATGCAAATCAAACAAGCCAACGCTACACGGCTAGCTAGCTAACACTAACCCATATACGTTATATTGGTTGTAAGCTAGCGAATGTGCTAATGTGGTAGCTTGCAGTATATATTTCCTTTATGTATCTGTAGCCAACGTTGATTGGGACTTTTAGTAGCCTTACTAGTAGTGCTAGTTAGCATTGTTGATCTGCGTTAATCAGCGCTGGGGACCAACTTACTTGAACTTGGCTAACGTGACTCGGTTAATAGCCTTCATGTAGTACTGTAGTTAGTACTGTAAAAAACGTTAGTTCTAGTGGCCCTTCGACTAGCCGACGTCTTTTATGTTTTAGGTTAAGTTATAACCAGGATAGCCTACAATTCTACCACAATGAAGGAACATAATTTCTACCCACCGAAGTCACAACTGACTAACGCGTTAGTTACTAAGGTTACTTAGTTCCGATGTATAAATAAGCTACACAGGAAGAGTTTCCACAAAGGTTTTAGTTTTTTTGGTCGAGACACTCCACTAACCATCCCAAATACAAACTGAATTCTAAGTGTCAGGCGTATTGATGCAAGAGGTACCATCCTTACTAGTGTAAAACTCGTGTTGCCAAACTTTCTCGCCAAGCACAATGTGATGTATGCATTATATAAAAATGCTGAAAGCTACCAGTTTTGTTCTGTGGGGATGTTTACTGTGTAATATTCCAACTAGCAATGTAATTATGGATAATATCACTTGATGTAAAGTTCCCACAGATGTTTTTCCAATGTTCAACCCAAAACCCTCGGTGTATGGGCTAGCAGGCTATATGACGCTCAACAGCAGAGTTGGGCTACACATTACTAAAGTGATTCTAGAATCTATTCACAAGGAACCAGGCAGGAAAACGGGAGAGAGTATAAAAATCCAACAGAAGACTTCAATTTACGTAACAATTTACTTTCAAAACAGAACAGGGAATCCACCAAGCTTAGGAAAGCTATCACCAAACAACACAGAAGAACTTGAACTTAAATGCCCTGTTCATATGGCCAGTTGAAACCAAAGATTTGCAACAAAGCAAAACTGAATTAGTAGTTGCAAGGCGGCTGTAGCCGTTGCATGTTATCGCAGGAGATTTGACTTGTAAATCACCAAGGGCAGTTTTAGAATGTTAGGAAGCATAATGCCAGATTTGTCAAAAGGCATTCTTTGTTTGTTTTCATACATTGGATTTGTTATTTAAATAAGATGTTTTTTACAATTTTATATACGGCATCATGTGGGAGCTACGGTGCCAACCGCAGCTAAATAAACAACATTGTCGTTCACTAACTCATACTAGTAGGGAAATAAAAATATGAAATTAGCTAACTGGGAACGCCTGGGAGTCCTTCGGGAGGATTTAGAAAGCATTGCTGGGGATAGGGACGATTGGAATACCCTGTTGAGCATGCTGCCACTGCAACCCGGCCCCGGATAAGCTGTGGGTAATGGATGGACTGAAATGAGCTAACTGAAGGGGGCTATGTCTTTATTATGGAACAGGTCATTTGCGTCTTTGCTAGTTGCTTTCGTGAGAACCACTCAGTGGTTTAACATTAGACATTCGGATTCTTTTGCCAGTTTCGGCCAGTTGCTTCGAATCATTGGTCTGAACTGAGCTTTATAAAAGGGGACAGGTAAAACCAATAATACATTTTCTGTTAGGCAGAAGTTACGTCCCTTCTGGGGCACGACAATTGTGTGGTCAAGAAGCATGAACCCGTGTTAAGACAATTATAATATCGATCTGTTTATATCTTGAATTAGGGGTCAGCAGCAACTGACAACTTCACAGTAAAGTACTTGTCTGAATCCTATTTATGTACAAATTAAAATAATCAATAGTACAATGTCAATGCTTGGCAAGTTCTTTACAATTAGATGGATACAGTTATACACTTTAGCCTCTAACTGATTTATACTTATCCTAAAATGTACTTCCAACACTTATTATTTTAACAACTTTTCGTGTATGTGGTGCACTCCTGAAAATGACATGGAAAACAAGATAGATAAGTTACAACCAACAGCTACCTTGTTTTCTAATTCAGATGTTTATAAAGAATGATTAAACTAACATACAATGGATTACTATAATCTTTCCTAGGAAACAATTCAAGGCTGCAGAAAACCTTGGCTGAGAGATGATTGTAGTTGTGTGCTTGCAATTATGTTAACCGCTGGTCGTCACCACACATGGCGGACGTTTATTATGTGATGCATTGTCAGATGCAGCACAGATTTTTGCCCAAAAGTAATATTTTGATACTTTTTTACAAATTTGAATTGTAGTTTTTAAACCACCGTGGCAAGGTTCTATGGTGTTGGCTTGAAACATGACATTCATGTCTATTAAAAACGTGTTTTTTCTCCAAACAAAAAGCAAAATCTGCGTTTTACTAGGTAGGCGACAGTAAATACATTCTGTTTCTCCTATCGCAGAGACAGAGGCTGCGCTCAACTGACAAGCCGTTCACTTTCTGTAGGCCTGCTGCATGGTGCAGATGAACGGCACGTTATAGCTATATAAATGAATTGTGCTGGCAAATTTGCCAAGGTGGGGTGTGTTCTCTTTCTCCTAGATGGGTTTTTAGATGAAAGATGACTGTGACTGAAAGGTTGCTTTCACGTAATTGCCCTTCTTTTGAAAAATTCTAATGTTAATTTAACCATTTATTTAGCAGACATTGATATGGTAATATTTTACGATACCTGATGCGCATACTGGAGCCCATGAAACCGATTCCACCAACTAGTAATGGGTGCCTCTACATTTCTACACATATTTAAGCAACCACTTGCATAGTAGGTTTAACACAGCGCAGGGCTATGCAACAAGAAAGCAGTGGCTAACATTAACGTAATAGGCTTATGCAATGCAGTCTAGGTAAACAAAATGATGAAGTTAGCAACACTGCTCTGACGTGACTGGTCATCGCTTCCAAAAGCAAGAACAGGCACTATGACACGTAACGTTCAGTTTTCTTTATGCTATCGAATCAATCATTCATATATATATATATATATATTACCGTTTTACCTTGGCAGACAGGATTTTAGCTAGATCTAGAGATCTCAAAAGGTTATGCGTTAGATTGTTTAAATTATACTGTAATTGCCTGGTATTTGCTACAACTGCATGGACATTCAGACTCTGAGCAGGACAACATAAACATCAAATAAGAAAGATGCAACAAGGCAATAGCATTTTTATTTTGTGAATTGTTAAGTTAAATAATCAATGCTTTCAGATGGCAACTTACCTAGGCTTCCTGGTAAGACACATTATCAAATACAACCGAAAATTTAGCTTGTTCTCCAAATAGGCTACTTCAATTGAATAGTATGAGGTAGCCCATTGTGACCGGGAAAAATGACTGCTCGTTTGCAATCCTGTACAGAAATAAACGCATACTTTTTGAACACATTGAAGCATTGCCAGTGAAAGCCTGACCTTGTATAATAAAACCAAACGGTGGTACTTTATTGTCATGCAGTGCATCCTTACAGGATTCACAATGCTTCACTTTTTCTAAAATGTTTTTGCGACAGGCTTATTCCTTATTGTTAAACACAAACAGTTTTCTGCATACACTTTTTTATATTTTAGCCTTCATTTAAGTAGACGACCATGTAACTGCTAAGGCAATGGGTTGTCAACGTTTCTGTAGCAATTTATTCATGATTTTCTTCCTGACAAATAAGTAAACCAATGTCAAAGTTGGCCTTAGGAGGTATGAGGTTTCTAAAGACACCGCTTGGCTACACCAATTGTCAACTTTGTACAATGAAAACCCTTTTTTAGAAACTAAAACTAACACTTTAACTGAACTAAAACTAACAATCACAACAATAACAGCAGGGACCGGGTTCAGCAGAATTACCAACAGGGCAGTGGACAGGATAAGGCTATGTTACCGAAGAATAAGAAAAAAGTTGATTTAACTAGCTAACTTTAAATAGGTTAGACTTGTCTCTTTAAATAAACATTCGCAGTTTATTTTCTGTTGATGTTCACGGCCAACTAGGTATTATTAATAATCATGAAATAATGTTCCGGCTTATGTTAACGTTATGTGAATTAGCGAATTTAAGTTAGTAAAACTAGTACGGCTAGTAATGTGACAACAACGTTTATATAAGCTACGTATTAAAAAATTCCTGACTGTATTTTAAGAATTGTTTTCTAAAGCTACTTCGATAAACTTAGCCAATGATGATTATATAGACCATGTCTATGTATCATAAAATATTCATGATTGCATTTTCAGAAGCATTATTATATATAGTACAGACCAAAAGTTTGGACACACCTTCTCATTCAGATAGTTTTCTTTCTTTTCATGACTATGAAAATTGTAGATTCACACTGAAGGCATCCAAACTATGAATTAATGCATGTGGAATTATATACCTAACAAAAAAGTGTGAAACAACTTGTTGTTCCTGAGATGTCTGTTCCTAGAACTCTGTGTGGCATTGACCTGGTCTCTAATCTGAGCTGCTGTTAACCTGCGATATCTGAGGCTGGTGACTTGGATGAACTTATCCTCCGCAGCAAAGGTGACTCTTGGTCTTCCTTTTCTGGGGCGGTCCTTATGTGAGCCAGTTTCTTTGTAGCGCTTGATGGTTTTTGCGACTGCACTTGGGGACTGACCTTCATTTCCTAAAGTAATGATGGCCACTAATTTTTCTTTACTTTCTTTACATTTTTCTTTCTTTTCTTTACTAATTTTTCTTTACATTTTCTTTACTTTACTTCCCAAGCTCACCAGTGCACCTTTTTTTTCTCAGACTGTACCAAACTGTTGTTTTGGCCAATCCTAACATTTCTGCTATCTGATGGATTTCTTCTTTTTTTCAGCCTCAGGATGGTCTGTTTCACCTCCATTGAGAGCACCTTTGACCGCTTGTGTGTTCACAGCACCTGCTTAATTGTTGACAAGTTAATGAGGGAGGAGCCCATGCAGCCTTGTTTTTTTTTCAGCCTTCTGAGTCAATTGTCCAATTTCTTTTGGTCCCTTGAAAAAGAGGTGGCTGCGTATTAAAGAGCTCTAATCCCTATTCCCTTGCTCCAGTTTCCAACTCTCTCAAATTACAGCTAAAAGTCTGCACTTTAAGCCCATATTGATTTTATAATTGTATCCTGAATATGTTTTTGTAAACAGCTAAAATGACAAAACTTGTGTGACTGTCCAAATATTTTCGGCCCTACCTGTATATACTTAATGTCACTCGAAGATTAGAAGCATTATAAGAGACTTCTTTTTAACTAGGGTCAGTAGTAGTTCAAGGACCTGCCCTGCTCTATGCCCAGAAGTTTTTTATTGAAATAGATATCCTCTAGTTAGATTTTAACATTAGTGATGGCTGCTACAAAATTACCATTTTCTAACTGGTTGCTGATCAAATATTTGTGATGGGAGTTACTTATCCATGTAACCTTATTAAACTGGTAAACAGGAGAGAGTCTCCTCTGAGCATCTCTGCGCAATTCCTCCAGGGATAGTTCCTTAGATTAACAAACAAACCTGAAATGCACAGTGTTTAGCAACTACAGACCCGTACAAAACCTTTCTTATCCAAGATACTAGAAAAAGTAATTATATCCCAGTTGGTAGCTTATCTAGAACAACACCAAATTCTAGATAAATTCCAGTCTGGTTTTGGGGGGTGCAAAATCTGCATTGAAAGTGCATAATGACCTGCTCCTCACAGTCGACTCAGGAAATTGTGCCATTTTTGTTCTCCTTGACCTCAGAGCTGCTTTTGTCAGTGGATCATACTGTTCTTTTTGACCGCCTTGAGCATGGGCTTGGCATAAAAGGTACAGCCCTGGACTGGTTTAGCTCATACTTTTAAAACTGAACTTTCTCAGTCAGCATAAGCAATTCCTCCTTTCTCCCCACCAACCTAATCTGTGGTGTTTCACAAGGTTCAATTCTGACACCTGTCATCTTCTCTATTTAAGGATGTTGCCCTTTAAGTAAAATCATCCAAAACACGTCTCTTATCACTTTTACGGTGATGACGCTCGGATCCACCTACTTCTAAAACCCAACTTTCTGTCCGAACTAAATTCTCTTATAGAGTGCATCAAGGACATTAAATGCCAAATGGTTCACAATGTTCTCTAGTTAAATGAAAAAAAATCTTAAGTTGTTCTCTTTGGTCCCCTAACTCCATTGACTTAATTACTCCAATAACTTGATTAAATACACTACCGTCCAAAAGTTTGGGGTCGCCTGGACAATTATGTGTTTTCCATGAAAAGTCCCTTTTATTTACCACCATGAGTTGTAAAATGAATGGAAAAATATAGTCAAGACATTGACAAGGTTAGAAATAATGATTTGTATTTGAAATAAAAAAAAAAAATCTTCAAAATTTGCTTTTGTCAAAGAATCCTCCATTTGCAGCATTTACAGCGTTGCAGATCTTTGCCATTCTAGCAGTTTATTTGAGGTAATCTGGAGAAATTTCACCCTACGCTTTTAGAAGCCCCTCCCCAAGTTAGATTATATACTATATACTATATACTACACTATATTACAGATAGAATACCAGCTGCCTGTATCTTCTCGAAACAGTTCTTGCACAATTTGGAGGTGTGCTTTGAGTCATTGTCCTGTTGTAGGATGAAGTTGGCTCCAATCGGGCCTTGTCCACAGGGTGTCGCATGGCTTTGCAAAATGAAGTGATAGCGTTTCTTATTATAAATCGTTTTTACCCTGAACAAATCTCCCACCTTACCAGCACTAAAGCAACCCCAGACCATCACGTTACCCCCACCTTACTTGACAGATGGTGTCAGGCACTCTTCGCGCATCTTTTCAGTTGTTCTGCATCTCACAAATGTTCTTCTGTGTGATCCAAACACCTCAAACTCCGATTCGTCCCTCCATAACACTTTTTTCCAATCTTCCTTTGTCCAATGTCTCTGTTCCTTTGCCCATATAAATCTTTTTCTTTTATTGGCCAGTCCCAGGCTTTTTCTTTGCCACTCTGCACTAAAGGCCAGCATCCCAGAGTCACCTCTTCACTGTAGATGTAGACACTGGCGTTTTGAGGGTACTATTTAATGAACCTGCCAGGTGAAGTCCTGTGAGGTGTCTATTTCTCAAACTAGAGACTTTAAATGTACTTATCTTCTTGCTCAGTTGTGCAGCGGGCCCTCCGATTTCTCTTTCTACTCCGGTTAGAGCCTGTTTGTGCTGTTCTCTGAAGGGAGTATTACACACCGTTGTCCAAAATCTTCAGATTCTTGGCAATTTCTGGCA